>JAQIUQ010000871.1:0-57769 GCA_030378365.1 Hybognathus amarus | reverse complement strand
GTCTTATGGTATTGGTGCATTTCTGTTCAAACAAAATCCTATGAGGCTATATATATTTACAGTGATGGAAACAACTCAGGCAGACTTATTTTGTTTAACATAAATCAGAAATTTGCAGAAGTTACATGAATTACAATGCAAGATTGTTTGAAACATTCCTCTTGACATATTATATATTAAGCTCTCTTTATATTTGGTTTGTGCTGCATGGGTTGTAATATTCAAATGATTGGAAATGACCAAAATTTGACAAAGGTAAAAATACACTGTTTGGGTTCACTGGCTGCGATTCTGAAGGTTTTTAAGATGCTCAGCGTTACAGACATCAGCTCATTCTTGAGAAAAGGGGAGAGCAGGGCACAACCTAACGCTTTTTGACTTTTCAGTTTGTGAAGACCTTTGGTTCAGAGTATTTATTGTTTACCTGCATTCATTTCACACATGTCTATGTGGTTTTGTTTCATTAATACAGTGTATGTTTTTTTCTTGATTTGAAATCTTTTCTCGAAGTGAAATGTAACAAAATGCCCCAATAGGTGGGTTACATTGTAGCATGTGAGGGCACATTTTAACATGACCATATGACAGATCCATAAATCCAAATCTAAGATTAAAAAAACAAGACAAACTAAAATATTTTATCAAAAAGTTTAGCTTTTACAGCTTTACAGCATAGTTAAAACATAATAATAATTAATCATTTCTGAACATTAAGACTTCTCCAGATCTTCATAAACCTTTTTCTCATGTTTTTGATAAAAGCATAGATCGTATAAGGAGTTTTCCATAAAATTAATAAAAGTATAGTATATGAAAGTATAGTATATAGTTCTAAATGGGGCATATTGTTAAACGCAGTTAAAAATAAACTATTAAATAACAGATATAAGATTAAAATAATATCAGATTTGGTCTAATTTTATTAAACACAAAGCAGAGATGAAAAACTAACTTAGAAATTTGCTGTGGTTAAATAAATGTTCAGTGATATCTTCCAAGGTTTCTGAATTTTGTTGCAATATTTTCTGATAGTGTTGATATAGCAACTAGTAAATACACTAAGTTTTGTGCTGAAGACTTTGAAACAAGTGTTACAACTAACCCCAGGTTCGGTTGTTCCCGCTGACTCATTCGATATGTTACTGTGTTTTATAGTCACTGAAGATGTGTAGAAATATCACAATAACAGGTCACAGCTTAAGCACATAGCTGTAGCTATATTGAGCTCAGATTCCAACCATGACCATGGAAAGAGTCCCTAAAATAACTCCTATCAACTGCAATGGATTATCACATACAAACCACAGACCAGGCATTATTATATCTCTTGTCTCTCGGGGCACTTTTATTTATAAAAAAAAAAAAGAAGAAGAAAAGAAAGCAATGCCAACTCTACTCTAAGCACCATAGCACGAAGCGATGATTGTTAAAGTGCCCCAGAGCCTCAAATAGCAAGTTTCAGCTTGCAGAGAAATTTCTTTAGCATGTACCACATCTTTATGCTCCTCAATGAACATAGTCAACCTCTGATTCACAACCACTTAATCTCTATACAGGTAAGGAGATTCCCAGTCAGCTTTTTAAATGGATTAGCCATGCATTGTATTCAATCACAGATTTATACAGTCAAACATAGTCAATCACTGATGTTTGTGTGGTTGCTTAACAACAGTTTCTTGAAAACTGAATGTGTAGTGGTATTTATGTATAAGCTGCTAACAGTCCCAGTTGTGTCTTTAATGTAACAGATGCTGCAGTGAACAAACCACGGCTGTAGGGTCTCTGGGTGGCCCGGTTGCAGGTTAGGGTTAGGGTTGGGGGGGGGGGGGAGCGTTTAAAAAAAACGGGGAATGACAATGTTCCAGAGTTTCATGCCTGTGTGACTAACAGGCAGATAATCAACTAATCCCTGACACTGACAGCTGTACTGAAGCTTTTTGCCAACAGAAACCTCAAATCAGTGCACCAACATCTCTTTCTCATGGCATCTCTTTCTCAACTGCATACAGTTGTATGAGTGGGTTCATGAATTACTTTTGCAGGTTACATTAATGCAGTAGGAATTGATTCGTTTATTCAACAGATTTGTTCAAAACACTAATTCATTCAGAAACGAAACAAGTAACTTTGGCTTCATCTGAATATGCATACTTCCCTATAGTAGTCCAGTGAATATGTCCTAATTCACAGTATTCATAAACTGAGGCATAAAGTAGCTTGAGGACATGTCCAGTGGACACGAGATCACGTGAAAGAATTTGTGAATGGGGGTAGAGGTTGCTTGTTCAACGCAGACCGACTGGCTCCTGGACACGAAAAATATGTGAATATCTCTTTTAGCAGCAAATAAAACTACATTTAAGATTACACAAAACATTTAATTGTAATTGAATGCATGTTAGTTTTATAAAATTGTTATGTATTTATATGTATCATTCATTAAAAAGCGTTAAATCATCATAGGCACAAAGCTTATAAAATAACCTTTTTATCATACTGAAAATCTATATATCATTCCCAACAAAAGTTTTGTTTAGCGTAAAACATGTTGAACATTAGTGGACAGTCATTCGATCTATTAAATGTTTAGCCATTTCCACACAAAAGTCATTTATTCAGTGTAGTAATACCTCTTCACCATTAACATCTATAAAAAAAGGCCTCTGGTCTCCGTCCCGGAGTACCGCCGCACCGTTAGCATTAGCCGTTGTGCTTTTTTGGCTACAGGTTGCAGGCTTGCCTTCTAGTGGTGGTAGGTCTGGTAGGTCATATGACAATGACAGCATAACGAATGTACAGTAAGTAATTCCGAATGATATTAATGCTACATTCATAATAAAACATACTTTTTTAACGTTCGATTAGTAATTACTTTTTCAAAAACAACATCCTATAGTATGTTCGAATACATAGCATTCGACAAACAGTATAGGCGAAAAGTACCTGGATGGCCTTTTAATGGTCACAAAGTAGGTAAAATTGGTACCACCTACTCGATTTAATGCAATGTTAGACACACGGTCACATGACAATATGGGGATGTAATACGTCCAGATTTCATTTATACTATAAACACATTCGTAGCATATAGCTTTTTAACAGACTTTGGAAGCAACTTCACTCATTCAACCAATTGTTAAAGCAACACTAAGTATGATTTTTTACCTTAAAATAATGTTTTCAAAATCGTTTCAGTCTGTTGGCATGGTGAAATGAACTTATGACTGTATGCATATACCTAGGCTGATGCTCATGTAAGATTGCCAGATCGGGTCATGTTTCTGTAGTCTGAATGAGACATAAGAAAACTACAAATTTGACTTGCTTTACGGCAAGCGCTACAATTGCCGATAAGTGAAGCGTACTCGACAGTAGAATACAAATTGCATGTTAGACACCTCAGCAGCCGGTTAGCTTTTGAATTGTCATCATGATTCCAAAGGCGTGGCTGGATAACGGAGAGCATGTGCGTGTGTGCCCGATGCGACAGTAGGATGCGGTAGGCTGAAATTATTTTATGACCGCAGTAATGGACACATTCTGCTTCCAACCTGTAGGGCGACCACAGAGGAAAAGTTTGCCTTAAAACACTGAAAACATCATTACTCTGTCTTGCTCAGAGAGGTGCAACAGTTAAATCAGCTTAATTTGGAACTATTTATTTATTGGTGGAGAAAAAATGACAAAAAAATAAGGAATATTTTGTTTCATATGATTAATTTTTTAACACTTGCAGTTGTGCTGTTGGTTCTGAATATTCGAGCCCGATCTCATGAAAGTTAGTATCTATGGCACCGAATGTCACTTCTCGTGGCATTTATACGCCAAAAACAGTTTTGCGTGTATATGGCACGCGATTTCGCATACATGACACGCACTTTCTGGCGTATAATATGCACGAACTCCACCTCCCCCTAAACCTAACCCAGGGTTTTTTAGTGCGTGCCATATACACGCAAAAACCATTTTTGGCTATAGAATGCCACGAGAATGCCACTTCGTGGTATGAGATACGCATCTTCATGAGACTATGTTGGAATATCAGCAGAAGTGTGATTATCTGCATGTGTTCTATTGGCTTAAATATAGTTTATTAAAAAATGAAGATAACTATCCACCTATACAGCCCTACAGCCACTCAAACCCAGAGCTTACTTTTCAGAACTTAGGGGTTACTGAGTGTAAAAGTCAAATTAAGAGGCATCTAAACACATTAATCACTCGCTTAAAGCATCGACTCGTAAACATATACATGATTGCTGTGCATTATATACAAACAGCAGCTAGTTTATACATCCTTATAAAGATATCAGAACACAACTCTTCTCCATTCAGCAAGTGCAAAACGTCATAGTTGCCCAGGCAACCTGACTCAGCCTTCAACTCACATGCTGTTTATCAAGTGGCAGTTGTGATGTATCCCACAGTGCAAATGAATCCATTCCCTTTGTGCAGTTACTAGGTATGCGAGAGTGGAATGACTTCATAGTGAGGGCTGTTTTGGGATAGGCCTTGTGAGCCAGATAGCACAAATGTCTGAGAGTTTCAGAGATGATAACAGGTCTCTGGAGGAGAAACTCTTTTCTGCACTTCACTTATGATTGGCACTGAAATGGTTTATCAGATGTTGTGGATGTTTGACAGCTACTAATATTACATATAGGCAGGTGTTCTCTCTACCAGACCTTTTTTAAAATGTACAATATTTAAACTACACACAAGAGACAACAAGAAGAAAGGCTTCACTCCTAGAGAGGAAAAGAAAACCACTAATTGTGTGATGACAGATCGTTACGTGACATCTTTTACCTCAGAGACCACTTACCCCAAACAATATTCTGACTTGCATTGAGTTTAATAGGAAAATTAACAAGAACGTCAACTATTTTGACCCGTGAGGTATTTCATACCATGCTCCGCTCGTCAAGATGTAAATAGCTGAGTGATTTGGAATGAAATCTCAGAGGATCATCAGCTAAAGGTTAAAATATAGAACAGCTGCTTCAGTAGCTGGAATAATACTCACAGTGTGAAAGCCCAGAGGGCAGCAGATGTGTGAGAGTTTTTTCACCGTATCAGCAAGAGACGTGCAGAAACACCATGACGAAAAAAGAATAAAATAAGATTTACAAAATAATATCAAATGGTTGGCATCCATGCAAACCATGCTTTAATTCATGTTTCATTTGCAAATATCTGTCTTGAAACTCTAGATGGTTCAGGCTGATCAGTCATTAATGTAATCTGTTAGCTGCTATTATGGCACAAGCAATGAGATTGCTTGCTCAACATTTATGGTTCAATGTTCGCTGTAAGCCTCAGACTTAGCCTCCCCCAGCTCCACCTGTCTAGATCTGCTACGGGTAATTTCATGTATGCTATTTGCATGGCTACATGCTCACAGCAGCAGCACAGCTATGGAAACCTAAGAGTTGTCATGATAAACTATAAAGTTCCCCTCCTTGATTGCATCGCCATATCAGGCCCATTTGTGTAAAGATTTACTGATAGCACTCTAGGACAAATAAATGCAAGCTCAGTCAATCCACCACAATTGATTTTGTGGAGTCCTTGAGGAGCACATTAGTTTGACATACAGGAAGGGAATGGGACCTAAGGAGATTGGGGTGAATAAACCACTTCAGAGATTTTTTATAAAACACAGCTGTTCTCTGACTCAAACACAAGATTATGCCCACAATTACCATTACACAGTGTCAGTATGTTTGTGTCTGTAGACACATTTGTGTGAGATGTTTCTCTGTTGGGGTGTCACGAGTAGTTGGCTGTATCTTAATCACACTAATGGGTTAAATCTGCTTGTTTTGTCATAACATCGGTAGGAATCTTAGCCTTAGATGGAACGAAGTCAATGACCATGAAATGAAAATGGACAAGAATTTAAGGAAGATTAGGGATAGTTCACCCTTTGAAAAATGTCTGTTTCTTGAAACAAAAAATAAGATATTTTGAAGAATGTTAGTAACAAAACAGTATTGGTTCACACTGACTTTTATTATATGGACAAAGCAAAGTCAATGGTGACTGGTTAGTAACATAATCTTAGGGAAGTAACATATTTCAATTGAATTAATTTCCTAAAAATGTCAGTTCCTAAATGAAGTGCTTATGCAAGGCCATTATTTTTTGTGGTTGTGAGTTGATCCTAAATCAGTGTTGGCTATTTTTGTTATCACTAAGCCAATATATTGTAATCCAAGAACCCAGAAGCAGCTGGACGATTACGTGCTAAATTTAAGCCAGTGAGTGTTGCTGTTTGAAATAAATCTCTGGAGAAAGTTATTGATGGACTTGCTGTTTTTACTTGTTTATGTTGAGCCAACAGTCCCAAACACAGCATGGAGTACGAGAGAAAAGATTTAGATTCCAGTCTGAGTGAAACAGAAGTCTGAAAAAGAGCAGCCGTGTCCAGACACACAGTTTCCGAGTGACCTGTGGAAAAGACTCTCACCCCTTTGTTTATAATACTGGGTGGCAAATGAGTGACGAAACCTTTCGGTGTGTCCAGGAAGTAGACATAAATCAGGTCTTGCTTACTTACCTCCCAGACTTCTAATGAGGACAAGACATTCGTCAGGAAAAAACACAAATTTCAGGGGCCCTGTAACAAGAATAAAATTAGTCCTGCCAGACTAAATAATTAGCCATGATCAAACCTTCACACGAGTCAGTGATGCAAGTCAGGAATGAGACACTGATTCACTCAGAAGATAGGTGGAAATAAACTATTTATAAAAGAACCGGAAATGTAAGATAGTGCCAGTTGCATCTGTAGGAAACAGAGAGATTCTGTTAGAAGAGATTCGCCAGTTTCAGTTACCTCACTTTAAAAAAGAATCATGATTTGTTATCACATTTTTTAACGTTTAACGTTTTTTTCTTCTGTCAAATCAACGTAGATAATTTATGTGGTTCAGATAACATAATATTTTGAGTTTCTGATTATTAAATCAATCTCCTTCATTGTATTAACTCAATTTTTCTATTTCACTGAGCTTAAAGTTAAGGCAACAAGGTTGCTTTGTTTTTTTTTTTAAGTTAAACCAACAATATTTTTGGTCCCACTTTATATTAAGTGGCTTTAAGTACTATGTACTTACATTGAAAAATAAGTACAATGTATTAATTTGGTCCTGTTGTATTGTAAAACACTTTTGCTGCTATTAAGGTATGATATGGGTAAACCTTACCCATATCATACCTTAATAGCAGCAAAAGTGTTTTACAGGTGTGGTGGTATGGGTCGGTTTAAGGGTAGGTTAATGTGTGAGGGAAGGGTCAACTGTGTAATTACAAATGTAATTACATAAATTAATTACAGCTGTAATTACATGCTGGTATTTTTAAAATATAAGTACAATGTAAAAACATGTATGTACGTCCATTGTATCTAATTATTAATTTCAATGTAAGTACATAGTACTTAAAGCCACTTAATATAAAGTGGGACCATTTTTACAGTGCTGGATTAGTGGACTGATACACAGCTATTAAAGCTGCAATACCTAAGATTGGCATGTCGCTAGAGGGCGCTACATTCAAAACAACAACAACGGCTTTGCTTGATGACGGCGTGGAGAACGCGGAATGATGGGAACTGTTGTTTTCAACTCCACCGTGGATAAATCAGTCAGACGGGAATCGAAAATTAGTTGTCATGGATGAGGTAAAGTTCAATTTCTATAAATGATGCTTTTAATGACATGCTTGTTTTTCAGTAAACTGAAATAGCCGCAAGAAAAGTCAGGTTTAAAAGTAAATTAGTTATCACAGATGTTACTGTACGAGTCACTGGACGAATAGGTGGAGAGGGTTTGAAGTCAAATCGTTGCTAATGGATCCTGACTTCGCCCTATGCTGCAATATGCATTTAGTTTTGCATTCATTTACAGAAATCAGCTGCTTGAATGACAATTACTGATGTTATTAGATTTTTCAGGTGAGATTCTCAATTCATTCAGTTAACGGATGCTCTGAGGTAAAGTTTTCAGACTGCAGACTCAGCAACGATTGTATTTAATTGTACAGTACAATCATAACATAGAACAGACATTATCTTCCTTTCATGTCATTAAACATAACAATATTGCTGGCCATATACTGATGAGAAAGTGCGCGTCCGGTGTGCGATACTGGACTTTGTCCTAGACGTGGCGCGGCTCTTCTCGTCCGTGTGCGACCCCTTTACAGCCAACAGTTCACATTCCGAGAATAATTGAAAAGAATAATTGTGCTCCATTCCATAACAAATGCACGAAACAAGCTGACGTTTGTTGCTTGATAGACGCTAACGCACAACTACAACTTCCGCATTTGTCCAGGACTACACGTAGTATGAGCGGAAACCGAGGTAACGCGGATATGACGCGATTGACTGGCGACTGCCAGCTCACACCTGCTCACACGCCCCGTTTCCTTGGTTAAAATCTCAATTTTCTCGCGATTTAAACATTGTTTGAAACATTTGGAATATTGTAAGTTATCATCTTAACTAAATATATAACACTTGCCTTGTGATTTTGGGATATTTTTATGCACAAATCTTAGGTATTGCAGCTTTAATGACAGTAGAGAAAGTACATAAAAACGAAAATGAAAATCAATTTAAGCAAAATTCAAATATACCTAAGGTTCAGAGTTGCGGCAGCACAATTTTATCAGAATTGGCAGAGATGGGTGTACAAAAGAAACATGGGGTTTTTGAAGATGGAGGGGCTGTTTGAGGAAAAAAAAGATAAGTTAAGTGGAGAACACAATCAGCCTTAAAAGTTTGAAATGTTGCAGACAGAATCAAATAAGCAGACAGCTGAACGCACTAGGCAGAATGAGGGAAAGCAATTAGTGAGTCTCTCCCAGAAGAGCTCAGCTAAATTCCTACAGCACATATCCCTGGGGTTTGAACTGATTTAACAAGCCCATGTGAGCGCTTATCTGCAAACACAAAATATAGTAAGAATTAAAATAGTTTGGCAACTTTTAAATGAAAGAGGAGTATCTGGCATCCTCCAAAACTATTTGAACCATTCATTCAACTAAGACCATTTGTAGTCTATCATGTCATCTGTCAATGAATTGTTCTAAACAAACACAAGCTCACTTCTCTTTCATGAGGTTGTACAGAAAAGATGACTTAATGTACAGTGTGGCCAAAAAGTATTTAGTCAGCCACTGATTGTGCAAGTTATCCTACTTAGAATGATGTGAGAGGTCTGTAATTTTCATCACTTTAACTATGAGAGACAAAATGAAAAATAAATTCGGGAAATCACATTGTATGATTTTTGAAGAATTTATTTGTAAATTATGGTGGAAAATAAGTATTTGGTCAATAACAAAAGTTCAACTCAATACTAACATAACCTTTGTTGGCAATGACAGAGGTCAAACCTTTCCTGTAAGTCTTCACCAGGTTTGCACACACTGTAGCTGGTATTTTGGCCCATTCCTCCATGCAGATCTCCTGTAGAGCAGTGATGTTTCGGGGGCAACATGGTTTTTTTTAACTCCCTCCACAAATTTTCTATGGGGTTGAGGTCTGGAGACTGGCTAGGCCACTCCAGGACCTTGAAATGCTTTTTACGGAGCCACTCCTTTATTGCCCAGGCAGTGTGTTTGGGATCATTGTCATGCTGGAAGATACACGTTTCATCTTCAAGGCTCTCACTGATGGAAGGAGGTTTTGGCTTAAAATCTCACGATACATGTCCCCGTTCATTCTTCTCTCAACACGGATCAGTTTTCCTGTCCCTTTGCAGAAAAACAGCCCTAAAAAGCATGATGTTTCCTTCCCCATGCTGCATGTGGGTATGGTGTTCTTGGGATTCAACTCTGCATTCTTCTTCCTCCAAACACGACAGAGTTCAGTTTTTACCAAAAAGTTCTATTTTGGTTTCATTTGGCCACATGATATTCTCCCAATCCTCTTCTGGATCATCCATATGCTCTCTGGCAAACTTCAGACGGGCCTGGACAGGTACTGGCTTAAGCAGGGGGACAAGTCTGACACTGCAGGATTAGAGTCCCTCTCGGTGTACGTGTGTTACTTATGGTAGCCTTTGTTACTTTGGTCCCAGCTCTCTGCAGGTAATTCATCAGGCCCCTTCGTGTAGTTCTGGGATTTTTGCTCCCTGTTCCCATGATCATTTTGACCCCACGGGATGAGATCTTGTGTGGAGCCTCAGATCAAGGGAGATTATCAATGGTCTTGTATGTCTTACATTTTCTTTGCTCCTACAGTTGATTAAACTGCTTGCCTATTGTAGATTCACTCTTCCCAAAAAAGCAACAACAAAAACATCAAAACCACCCATTGTCAGGTGACTTTTGATTAATCACATCACTTAGCAATGTAAATAAATATTTTCTAAAAATTTGAGATTAGAATGGTATTTTATCTAGCTGTAACTGTAGGTTTTTCCATATGTTGAACTCTTCTAAGCATTTGATGTGACTGCTCCGTCTACAAACACGCTCCATTCAAATTTAAAAATAAATTTGGATTAAATACTTTGTTTCAAATCTAAAAGCTCTAGAAGGGAGACATGACTAAAAACACCCTGAATGCAGATAACAGAGATAATTTGACAAAGGACTGAATTGTATAGCATCCATGGTAATTACTAATGCAGACAAAAAAAAGTAAAGAAAAGAAGCAGTTTTACAGAAAGAGGGAATCAAAAGAATAACGTTTGTAAACGATCCTAAGTTAATATTATATATATATATATATATATATATATATATATATATATATATGTATATATATATATATATATATATATATATATATATATATATATTTCAGTGGATTTGGTCATTGACCGCCAATTGATGATCATAATTAGAATGTTTATTAGCATAACAATCATCCTTTATATGGCAGGAATATTAATAGTGTTATGCTTGAATGCTTTTCTGATTGGGCCATTTGTTTGTGATGACTCTCGGATTAGTGATTTTTTTTCCTCAAGATTTTATTGTAGTTTAGTACCTGGCTTTTGTCAATTAATTTTTTTTTTACTTCTAGAACATGGCTGCAATCTATAAGTAAATAATCTTCCATTTTTTTCAAAACAGTATAAATCAGTGCTGTTGATTTTTAAGGTGATCTGTACCTTACAAAGAACCTAATAAAACAAATAAAATCAAAAACATAATGTTAGTTTAATGTTGTACATCTTTATTTTGTAGACATTTAATTAAGATTCTTAATAACTGGGTTACAGTTTTACTGGGGCCCCACTGGAAGTTTGCCAAGGCCCCATAATGGGCCCCAGCCCCTGATTGAGAACAACTGGTATATATAATATAATGGCTACGTACATTCAAATTAGCATAGATTCTGGGCCAACAAGCTCAGTGAATAATTCTAAAACAAGATCTATCACACAGCAAATATAAACAAACTCTAAAAAGCCCACAGCACTGTTTGTTCTGACCACAGTATCTTGAGATGGTTTCTTTAAATGAAGACACAAAAATGAAAAACGTCAGCTTTGCTTCAGTGGAGGGAAAACATGGGTGGAGGGTATCATCATAGCTGGTCTTTTTTCAGTTTATGTGAATTCCAGCGGTGAAAGAGATTAGCATGCTCTTATCATGTTCTTCCTCTCACTGCTTGTCCAACATGTTATTACTAGGCTACCTGTGTTTTAAAATCCATTATCTTGAGAACTGTATTACAGTAATGAAAGGCTTGCCAGGGCATCTCTCCACATATTTGAGGCATGTTACACGCTTTGCTGCATTTGAACCAGACAGATTGCTCACACCTTATAAAAACATTTACAGGACCAGCCCACATCAGTTTGTACCAGCACTGTACAATCTTGAATGTCATGCTTTGAATTACCAGATACTAGATCAACGAACGACATCAAAGCAGATGGGATTTCTTCTGCACAGGAATTCAACCCTTCATTCACCCTCGTTTTTTCGCAGTCTCCAGAAAAAGCAGCATTTGCAAATAAAAAATCTGTTACCATTGCTTCATCCTCATTTTGTTCCTAACCATAACAAATTGTTTTTTTTCTATAGAAAACAATTAACATCATATTTTGAGAATGTCTCATGTTTTTTTTTTTTTTTTTTTGTCTGTACAATGCAAGTCAATGGTTGGTCATCAGACCTGTTTGGTCACAACACTCTATAAAACGTCTGAAACCTCTTCCTCGCCTTTTCCTTTTTGTCTCCATCTCTGTTCGAAATCTGCAATTGCAGTCATTCATGGAATTATCAACTTTACGTGAGTTGTACATTCGACATGGCACATCGCGGATGAACACAATGTTTGAGGAGAGTCCGCAGTCTGTCAGCCACCGTGCCAGTGTGGATACTGACTTCCAGAATCACAGATTACCTTTTTTGGAAGTATGACCAAAAAAATAATTTGTTATCTGAACAAGTAAGTAACATCCACTTATGTTCTGGTTCTGACATTGCAGTAAAACGTGCTGATTAAATCTTTTTTTTTCCTGTAGCCACTCCTAATTCCTAATGAATCTTTTGCATTTTACGGCGGGTGAATCTGTTGTCCCTGGTAATTGTCGTTTGAAACTTTCTGGATTCACCAATTATCCGCCATAAATTGATAAGTTTAATTATATTAAGTGCTGTGAGAAAAGGCTATAAACCTCTACCTCCAGCATCCTCACATGCAATATGGCCTACTAGCCGAGACTCTTCTTTATGTGTACAGATGTGACGAAATGACTCGATATATCCTACTAGCCGAGACTCTTCTTTATGTGTACAGATGTGACGAAATGACTCAATATATCCTACTAGCCGAGACTCTTCTTTATGTGTACAGATGTGACGTAATGACTCGATATATCCTACTAGCCGAGACTCTTCTTTATGTGTACAGATGTGACGTAATGACTCAATATATCCTACTAGTCGAGACTCTTCTTTAAGTGTACAGATGTGACATAATGACTCGATATATCCTACTAGTCGAGACTCTTCTTTATGTGTACAGATGTGACGTAATTACTCAATATATCCTACTAGCCGAGACTCTTCTTTGTGTTCAGATGTGATGTAATGACTCGCTATATCCTACTAGCCGAGTCTTCTTTATGTGTACAGATGTGACGTAATGACTCAATATATCCTACTAGCCGAGACTCTTCTTTATGTGTACAGATGTGACGAAATGACTCAATATATCCTACTAGCCGAGACTCTTCTTTATGTGTACAGATGTGACGTAATGACTCAATATATCCTACTAGCCGAGACTCTTCTTTATGTGTACAGATGTGACGAAATGACTCAATATATCCTACTAGCCGAGACTCTTCTTTATGTGTACAGATGTGACGTAATGACTCGATATATCCTACTAGCCGAGACTCTTCTTTATGTGTACAGATGTGACGTAATGACTCAATACTCCTACTAGCCGAGACTCTTCTTTATGTGTACAGATGTGACGTAATGACTCGATACTCCTACTAGCCGAGACTCTTCTTTAAGTGTACAGATGTGACGTAATGACTCAATATATCCTACTAGCCGAGACTCTTCTTTGTGTTCAGATGTGATGTAATGACTCGCTATATCCTACTAGCCGAGTCTTCTTTATGTGTACAGATGTGACGTAATGACTCAATATATCCTACTAGCCGAGACTCTTCTTTATGTGTACAGATGTGACGAAATGACTCAATATATCCTACTAGCCGAGACTCTTCTTTATGTGTACAGATGTGACGTAATGACTCAATATATCCTACTAGCCGAGACTCTTCTTTATGTGTACAGATGTGACGAAATGACTCAATATATCCTACTAGCCGAGACTCTTCTTTATGTGTACAGATGTGACGTAATGACTCGATATATCCTACTAGCCGAGACTCTTCTTTATGTGTACAGATGTGACGTAATGACTCAATACAGTCCTACTAGCCGAGACTCTTCTTTAAGTGTACAGATGTGACGTAATGACTCAATATATCCTACTAGCCGAGACTCTTCTTTATGTGTACAGATGTGATGTAATGACTCGATATATCCTACTAGCCGAGACTCTTCTTTATGTGTACAGATGTGACGTAATGACTCAATATATCCTACTAGCCGAGACTCTTCTTTATGTGTACAGATGTGACGTAATGACTCAATATATCCTACTAGCCGAGACTCTTCTTTATGTGTACAGATGTGACGTAATGACTCAATATATCCTACTAGCCGAGACTCTTCTTTATGTGTACAGATGTGACGTAATGACTCAATATATCCTACTAGCCGAGACTCTTCTTTATGTGTACAGATGTGACGTAATGACTCAATATATCCTACTAGCCGAGACTCTTCTTTATGTGTACAGATGTGACGTAATGACTCAATATATCCTACTAGCCGAGACTCTTCTTTATGTGTACAGATGTGACGTAATGACTCAATATATCCTACTAGCCGAGACTCTTCTTTATGTGTACAGATGTGATGTAATGACTCAATATATCCTACTAGCCGAGACTCTTCTTTATGTGTACAGATGTGACGTAATGACTCAATATATCCTACTAGCCGAGACTCTTCTTTATGTGTACAGATGTGACGTAATGACTCCGATACTCCTACTAGCCGAGACTCTTCTTTATGTGTACAGATGTGACGTAATGACTCGATACATCCTACTAGCCGAGACTCTTCTTTAAGTGTACAGATGTGACGTAATGACTCAGCATATCCGTATTATCCCGCGGAAATCCACCAGTACCACTGGAATTAAAAACTTTTATTACAACTGTACCGGCTTTGAAACGAGCTAAGGCAAGAAGAGAGTGTTGAACACTGGCTGGTTATGTACTTTTTCAAAAATATATTTTGGATCATTTTTATTGGTTTTAAATGCTTTAAAGCTGATATTAGAAAAGTAAGTTTTACACACACACACACATACATACACATATATATATATATATACATATACATATGCATATATATATATATATACTATGCATATACATATGCATATATATATATATATATATATATATATATATATATATATATATATACATATACATATGCATATACATATGCATATATATATACAGTATGTATATATATATATATATATATATATATATATATATATATATATATATATATATATATATATATATATATATATATATATATGTATCTCATTGTGTGCAAAAGAGAAAAGTCTGGAAAAGTCTTTCCAGCCATTTCTCTGCCTCCACATCCTTTAGTCCTGTATGGACAAAAACACAAATGTCTTACTGACTCCATCTAGTGGTGTAGCATAAAAAGACATCAAGTGAAGAGAAAATGGCTGTAGACAGTAAAGAGTTTTATTTGTTTATATTAAATCAAAGGAAAGCACTATAACATACTTCACAAACCAAACGCCATGTGGTGTAGTACAGTGGTTTTCAATCCGGGTCCGGGGACCCACAGCACAGCACATTTTGTTTGTCTCTCATGGAGCTCTGATAATGAGCCGATGATCTGAATCAGACCTGTTAAATAAGGAAGACACAAAATGTGCAGTGCTCTGGGTTCCCAGGACCAGGACTGGAAACCACTGCTATAATAAATCGGTAATGTCAGAAAAAGAAAGATTTCAAATATGGCATATTACAAAAAAAGGAAGTAACACTAGTGGACAAGAAAATATTTTTTAAATAATATAACTGTACATTTTTAAAAAGGTGACAAAAAAAGACAACAAAAAGCCTTCTATAAACAGAATATCTTGTTATGGAGACTATAAAAAAAGCCAAAAAACACCTTTTTTGACATTAGAGCACAGGGCCTGGAAATGGGAAAAATATATATATGAAAGTATCACAGTACACTCAGAGGGACAGCAAGTGGTCAAGAGCAAGAATAAGGCAGGAGAAGACAAGAACTTCTCCCGAGAGAGAGAGAGATAGAGAGATGGGAACAGACTTTTGTGTCATCTGTGGCTGAGACAAACCATCAGACCCAATGAAAACTGAAGAACGTATCACTCCCATCTCTCATAATCTGATGCCACTGTTAATATTTATAAAAAAAAATAAAAGTTAACTGGGAAGATGACAGAATGAGAGAGAATCGATTAAAAGATATTAGTTATATAGAGACTTTTTTTTCTTTGCAGAAACAGGATGCAGTAACAAGCTCAACAGCCCAGAGTGTGTCTGCATCACCCATAATCACGTTCTAGATGCTTATAATACATCTAAAATAACAATATTACAAAATAAAAAGAGACTGCAGTTGCAGGGGGTAAAAGCCAAATCTTGTTTTGCCTTTTTGTACATGGGGGACCAGATTTATCGATACTAATTAAAGGCATTCGTAAAGGTGAGGTCACATTTATGTTGTTCGTAATTTTTTGGCTGTCGAAATCCAGTCATTTAATTAAAAGTTTAAGCGATTCGGAATTTCATGAGAGGGGCGAAAGACCCCAATGCAGATCAGGTTCAAGTTAGAAAGCTGCTTGATTTAAAAGTGTTAGGTGTGCTTCATACATCTCAACACCATTGATAATAGACAATAGACCTTTTTGCCCGCCAAATTAAGCAGTCACCGCACCTTTAATCTCTGCTTGTGTCAATTCGTCCTCCCTTTTTGCCTACTTGGACCACAATGAACAATGCACAACAAAAAAAAAGGAATAATTTTAGTCAAGACTACCTTGTTTGATTTGACCAACAAGATGGTTTTGACCAAAACTCTAAAATGACCTTGATGAATGCAAAAATACACACCAAAAACAAAACAAAAAACAATTGTGGACATGGCACACACAGATAACGTTGCTATTGCTTTCTATTACCAACTCTGTAACTGGAATAGAAAGCTACACAGATGACAAAACAGATAGAAGAGTGCGTTTTAGACTTACCGGATCTTTGCTAGAAAAGTTTCTCAGGGAATCTGGGAACATTTTGCCCGGATCTGGCAGTCAAGAGGCAGGAGACCTCACGATATTGGTGAAAAAACACATTCCTGAGCTATATTTCTTCATTTCAAAATATTTGGTCATTTGAATCTAGCCATTCACAAAATATACTGCATTCATTTCAAAGTTCTCACATGCATAACATGCCGTCTTAACAAAGCCGATATCTTCGCGTCATTGGAAATAACATCTTCGGCAAAAAATAAAAACACCAGATTTGCTTCTTAAAAACCGAAAGATCAATTTTGTTCAGATCAGTGCAAACTTAAACTCGGAGCAATAACAATGATACATGTGTCCCACGTCCACAAATCACACCTCTTAAAGACGTTTTAAAGTTCCAAAGTGTCTTTCCCGTAAAAACCCCTCACAAGGATCAGAGCTGCAGAGAGAGGGCCCATGCTGAACAACGGTGAAAAATACCATCACAACAAACGTTCACTAAAGAAGACATCCACAACAAAAGTCCAAAGGGAGAGAACATAAACAAGTACAAATACAACTGACATATTAGAAGCCGCATTACAAGTCTGTATAAAATCTGAAATAAGCACAAAGATATAGTAAATATACACGTAAAATAGTTCATTTTTGTGGTCTAGATTGTTCCAGCCATCTGAGACAGTCCTGTGCTAAATTTCTGCATAGCCAAAGCTTCAAGCCAACTATGGACTGGATAGATGTCAGCGAAATACAAAGTTTTTTTCTTTTCGATTTATACCAAAATCATAAAAATTTCAGCGCCTTTAAACTTCTTAAACTTAATCTTTGTAAACAGTTTGCCCTTTTTTCTGTTTTCAAAAATACATTCTAGTCAGAAAATCGTGAGGCATATATGTGGCAAAGCTCTCTTTCATAGTTTTTTTTCTTTTTATACAAAAAATATGCAAAATAATGCTCTATACACATCATCTAGACTCTTCCGTCCTCTTTTTCTAGAATGTGACTTTGCAGGAGGAGATATCTCATGAATTCTCGTCTTCTATCTGAATGATGGGGACTGGCCACATTATGAAGGACGGACTAAGTTTTGACAGCCTGAAGCATGTACTTTGGCTCACAGACCGGCAAGGTGACCACTGATTGGTCAGCGAACCTAACGCACCGCTAGCTAAAACCTCAGCCAGTGACCCTAGAAACTGTTGGTTAGCTTCAGATGTGTCTGCTTTGTATCCTGATTCAATAGAGCGTTCTAGTCCTGGTATTAAAACAAAGGTTGGGTGGTGTTACGAGGGAGGGAGAGGGGGGGGGGGCTCAACCCATCCTGCTGGTGTCTGATATCACAGCATTTGGTGCATCAATATGGGCTGGTATTTGGCCGGCTGTCGACTCCTTCTGTTCCATAACACGTCCACATTGTCGTCTTCACATTCAAGACCGTCCCATCCGTTTGCTGCTATCGAAATGTCATTGAAAGCTGGTGTGACACGATAACATTTAAAAGCACTGTGTAAAACAAGCACATTCAATTTGTTTTGGTTGCATGGCTTCGAATGAGACCACCAATGCAACGGCCCGAACCAGCCATCGGCTTGGCATTGCTATGGCTTCGGTGTTGATTGTCACTCGGCACTAGGAGTAGACACACGGCAGGTTCACGTGTTTAAACATGCGTGTTTGTTTACGATCGTCTTTACAGGTCAAAGCAACTCCAGATCGGTTTCACACATCTGTTGAGTGATGAGCGTTGTCTCAGGAGACAGATGGAGCATGCTGAGCAATGGCGGCCACTGAGAGACAGCGTCTGGGTGACTCATGCGAACTTTGATGATCGTTTTATATCAACATGTAGTGTTTATGCATGCGCTTTGTGTTTAAGAAAATGTAAAAAAGATATTTTTTTTTATATGTTTGTAGAAATCTGAGTGCTATAGGTTCTGTGCTTTAGTCGTCATGTCCATGGACTTGTATGTATGCATACATGCACGATTTTGGCTCTTTAAAGTCTGTCGCTTCGAAAGCTGTCCTCTACTGAGGGGTCAGGGAGGACCATATCAGGGTCACTGAGCATGCTCAGTCCATCCAAACTGAGCGGCTCGATACGAAGTTCATCCTCCAGTGGAAAAACTCCCTCTGAGTCCAAACACTCTGGCACTGCAGACAACACACTGCTGATGTCCTTAGATAGGTTGGGATTGGAGTCGTCTGAAGAGAGTAGAGTCGTGAGTGAATACAGGAGATGTGAAAGAACTTATTTTTTCCAGTTGAACACCTGAAAGGCTAGTCCACTAATCAGTCTCATGGAATCCGGAATAATCTAACCGGTTTTGGGTTTGCTGTGGCCCCAATCAGACATGTTTCTTCTGGAGACATTTACATAAGATATTCTTATGTTTGTACACATTATAGAAGTCTCAAGACACTATTTTTAACTTTACATATCATTAAGACTCAAACACTAGTGTCGGCACACTGTGCAGTGAGACACCTTTTTCCATATATACACTTCCACTTAAAAGTTTGGGGTCTGTAAGATTTTTTTGTTAAAGACATTGATATTTTTATTCTGTATATATGTATATTCTGTATAAATGTATATTGTAACAAAAAATGTTTATATTTAAAATAAATTCTGTTCTGTTGAACTTTCTATTCAGAATCCGAAAAAAAGTCAGTTTCCACAAAAATATTAAACAGCACAACCGTTTTCAAAATGAAAACGTCTTGAGCATCAAATCAGCATATTAGTGATGATTTCTGAAAGATCATGTGACACTGAAGACTGGAGTAATGATGCTGATCACAGTAATAAATCACATTTTAAAATATATTCAAATACAATTTTTAATTGTGATAATATTATTTCAGCAGTAATACTTATTTTACTGTATTTTTAATCAACTAAAATTCCCTTGGTGAGGATAAGACTTCTTTAAAAAAATAAATAAATAAAACACCCCCCAAATTTTTGAATGGTATACCTATGAAATGTATTTTTGATATATATATATATATATATATATATATATATATGAAGAGTTCAGATGCAAAAGCCTCTAAATGCCATTTGAAATTTTCTTCTAAAATGATCATTTTATCAAGCTTGTATATTTAAGTTCAGTAATTCACTTAAATTACAATTAATAGGTAATCTTCATTACCATTTAAGTGAAATTACTGAACTTTAATATACAAGCTTGATAAAAATGATCATTTTAGAAGAAAATTTCAAATGGCACTTAGAGGCTTTTGCATCTGAACTCTTCATATATATATATATGTGTGTGTGTGTGTGTGTGTATATATATATATATATATATATATATGTATATATATATATATATATATATATATATATATATATATATATATTTATATTTATATTTATATATGCCTAGCTAATGCCACTGTCATCAGTCTGTTCTGTTGTGACAGTAAGAGAAAAACGTTTATTTTTAATAACTACAAATAATTAATGTTATTTCCCTAATGTTAGGGAAATCTGTTAATGTTTTGTTCCGTGTTTCGATAAATAAATAGATAAATAAACAAACAGCTGTTGAATGACTAATGCTGGGTACACACCAAAGGATTTTTTACATCTTATACGATTTTCAAAATGTGATAGACCACACATATGATGAGAAAAAAAATCCTAGATTTAACCATTTTGCTCCTATAGTGTGTGGTGTGCCATGATGTGACAAAGACAGCACACCACACACGAAAAGATTTTCAACACAGGAAATCTCGCAAAATCTCACGAGATTTCAGAATAGTGTTTAGAATGACCACAAATTAACCATAGTTTCGCTTAAAAAAATAAATAAATATTGAACGACCATATATTTGGTTATACAAATGGTAAATACGCCTATAATAAAACCATGGTTCATTTTTCGTCTCTCTTACCACACACACACATACACCTATCCTTATATGGAATGGTTTTTATACTGAGCTAATTACATTTTCTGAGCCACAAATCAACAAGCTGATCCTCCATCTCTGCTGTCCACATCAATTTCACGTTGTGCTGCGTCATGACTGCATTTGTTATGTTTCCATCTTTCCAACATCTCGCTTTCCGATTGGATATTGTTACGTTTCATGTGATAATCTGCAGAGTGCGTGCGCGTTTGTCTCCTCGGGGTTACCCCACACATCAGGAATTCTGATCATAAATATACAACATGTTGAATATTTACGATTTGGTGATCGGAGGCGGCTCAGACATTCTTCCGAGCAGGTTTGGACACTCTTAACACACCTCACACCAAGGGAGAATCTGATGAGATAACCTGTAGAACCATACAAGATAATTCGAGGGACATAGCTAGGTTTGTCAGAAGGGGGGAAATCGGCCCAAAATCAGCCTGATTATCTTTTGGTGTGTACCCAGAATAAGTGATAATCAACAAGGATATTTTTTGAATGTGACATTTCCTTGCTATTTCCATTTTCCTTTTATTGCCAGTTACATAAAAACAATAGTCCATGAATGAGACAAATGGAGACTTAGGCTGAATCCCAATTCACCCCTTGGCCCTACCCTTGTTTTCGAGTGTACCCCTTGGCCCTTAAAACAGAGTTATAAGGGCCAAGGGGTGAAATATACCCTACGAAATGGAACAACCCTTCATGAACCCGATACGTCATCAGTCGTCGGCGATGGCTCTGCCGTTACAGAGTTTTTACAGGATTTCTCCATGACAACGACTGACAATCAGCGCAGCTGCTCTTAACTTTGAATAAACATGATGATTATAACATCCCTTCCTCGAAATGTATGTCTTTTCTGATCAGAAAGGTAATTTATTATACCATTTCTTAATTTAAACGGCTATAGTGTTATTATAAGAGTAAATAAAGTGCGTCGTGGAATCATCTGGCGCTAAATTTAAATGTTTAACCGTTTGCGATCCATCTCGCCGGTGATTTCCGATGCATTCCGTGAACTTTCTCGTAGCCCTCCGTTTGGAGTGTGCCTCTGAAAAATCTCCGTTTCGAGGGCTATGTAGCCCTACCCCTTCGCCCTACCCCTCGATCTCAACAAGAATCGGGACACCCTACCCCTAGACGTGAACGCGCAAAACGGAGGGGTAGGGCTAAGGGGTAGGGCCAAGGGGTGAATTGGGATTGAGCCTAATTTTTTCAATCAGAGCATGTACCTGTAAGGATGATGTTGGGCACTCCTCCTCCACAATTAGAGTAAAGCATGTTGTGCCTCATCTGATGGTGGTCTTGCAGGTTGCCATGGCTACCACCCAAGCCCATGAGGGCCGCCTGGGAACAGTAGAGGTTGGAGGAAGGGTCAAATCCTCCGGCCACTGAGCTCATGACATTTTCCAACATGTTATACTGATCCTGCAGTGTAAACACATGCAACATGTTTGTTAGTGTTTTTAAGACAAAAGATGAGCAACTTAGGAGCCAAAGTGCACTGCAGAATCTTTATAGGTTTACCTGATGGGACGAACACTTGGACTGACGACCGGAAAATTGCAGCTCCATAAAAGGATCATTAAAGAATGCTGCCATGTTGTTGTGCTGCACGCAAACATAAGCAAGAGTAAGTTGTAAACATGTTCACACTATATACAGCCATGGTCAGAATTATTGGCATCCTATTGGCATGTTAATCTTTTATTTAGTAAATACACAAATTCACCTTTCATTGAAGTAAATTAATTGAAAATGGTGGGAGGGATCTCTTTATGAAATAAATGTTTTTCTCCAAAACACTTTACACAATTAAATGGCTTTAATTCTACTCTCAAATTCATTTTGCCAAGATAACAGGTCTGAGTTTTCTTCTATAATGCCTGATGAGTTTGGAGAACACTTGACAAGAGATCAGAGACCATTTCTCCATAGCAGAATCTCTCCAGATCCTTCAGATTCACAGCTACATGTTGGTGCCTCTCGTCTTTAGTTCAGCCCACTCATTTTATATAGGGTTCAGGTCAGGGAACTGGGACAGTCATGGTGGAGGATTCATTTTATGCTCAGTGATACATTTCTGTGTTGATTTTTGATGTTTGTTTTGGAACGTTTTCCTGATGGCCCATTATTAAGATTTCTAGCAGAAGCAGTCAGGTTGTGATTTTTTAACTGTTGGTATTTGCTAGAATCCATGATACCCTGTATCTGAACAAGATGTCCAGGACTTTCAGTAAAAAGGCCCACAACAACTAATGATCCAGCAGTATATTTAAGAAGATTCGACAAGTCCAAGCTCCCTGGTAAATTCAAGACCTGGCTGTACCAGCATGGTCTCCTGCCCAGGCTTCTTTGGCTCTTTACTATGTATGAGTTACCCATGACAGCTGTGGAGGGCATAGAAAGGAAGACTAACAAGCACCTGCGAAGGTGGTTGGGGATTCCCCTAGTTTTTCCGCAGTGGGCCTCTACATTCGGTCAGGTCAACTGCAACTTCCCTTGTCTTCCATCGTAGAAGAGTTTAAAGTGGCAAAGTGTAGAGTCCTACTTAGCCTCAGAGACTCCAAAGACGAACTGGTAAGGCAAGCAGGGGTCATGACCAGGTCTGGACGTAAATGGGCAGCCAGCACAGCTGTAGAGCAGGCGGAGAGTGCTCTGAGGCTGCGAGATATTCTTGGAAGCCCTTGCATCGGACGGAGAGGATTCGGCTCTGCACATTTCCAGCAATGGAGAAGCGCTGGTGTAAAGAGCAGGCAGGAGATGGTTCAGGCTGAGGTGCGGGCCCGTGAGGAGGAAAGGCGGATGGCAAGGGCAGTGGAACAAGGATCCCAGGGCGCATGGACAAAATGGGACCTTCCCAAGCGCAAGATCTCCTGGCAAGAGTTGTGGCGGCTGGAGCCCTACAGAATTTCCTTCCTTCTGCGATCTGTCTATGACACCCTCCCTTCGCCAGCACACTTACATGTATGGGGGCTGAGGGAAGATCCTAACTGCAAGTTATGCGGGCAAAAGGGAACATTGGCACATATACTATCAGGATGCAAAACAGCTCTCACTCAGGGCCGGTATAGGTGGCGTCATGACAAAGTGTTACTGTCCCTTGCTGACATACTGGAGCAGGAGAGATGCAGGAAAAGGCCTGCCGGTATGGGCTTGAAGAGGCGATCACCTTCATCAAGGAGGGAGAAAGGCCTGTTTTAACCAAACCATCAAAACCCAATCTCCTTCAAAATGCCAGGTCCTGGGAGATGAGGGTGGATGTGGGAAAAAGGCTGCAATTCCCAGGGGTGGTGCTCACAGCCCTTCGTCCAGACATTGTCTTGTGGTCAACAGAGGGCAAGAAAATAATTCTAGTTGAGCTGACGGTGCCTTGGGAGGAGGGATGTGAGGTTGCCCATGAGAGGAAGGCCTTGAAGTATCAGTCCCTTCTTCAGGACTGCAAGGACAAGGGATGGCAGGCCTGGTTGTTCCCAGTGGAAGTTGGCTGCAGAGGTTTCCCTGCTAAATCAACCTGGCGGTTACTATCAGCTCTGGGCATGGACGAAAGAAGGAAAAAACAAGTAGTACGTCGGATGGGGGAGGAGGCAGAACGTGCCTCCTGCTGGATATGGAACAGGAGGGAGGAGGAAAGCTGGAAGCCAGGAGCAGATGGGCAGTGACTTGGCCATCACTGCCGGCCCACCAACTGGAGGGTGTTGTGGTTGAGGGCCGAAACACCCAGTAAAGGTTGTGTACCACCTGACAACATCTGCTCCTGGCAGAAGGCTACAGTTACCCACAAGGTAACTGAAGAAAGCACCCACTAGGTGTATGTCACAAGCAAACAAACAAACCGTGGACATGGGGTACTTTTTTGTCCCTGTGTGCACCAAACCAATCTAGTGTGTTTGCTGCCAAAAAGCTCTGTTTTTAGTTTCATCTGACCATTGAATCCAGTCCTCTGGGAAGTTCTACCATAAAGACTCAGAAGGATTCTCGAATAAAATAGAATTTATTTTGTGAAAGGAGTTTACAGACAGAATAAAGTAGATGCTCGACAAGCTCCGTCTCAGAGTTCTTTGGCGTAGGCCCCGTCCTCCGTCTGGGTCTGAAGGCTAGCTTGTAGTTCCTGCCTGATGTTAGAGGCAGGGGCGGAGCCTACCCCGCGAGTGGACGGGAGCCATTCTGGTGGTGGTGGGGAGGATGGGGAAAACTTTTGCTACGACACCTGCGGGCGACAACCTGGAACGGTAAGATCAGTCTTTTATATTCGATGTCGAGCTGTGATTGGTAGCGTGGAATTATAAATTAGTGACGTGACATTGAGTCTTTCTGGTAGAACTTACGCTTACGCTTTCATTTCCAGTCGTGTCTGACAGCTGAATATGCTGGAGTTTGTTTTTGGATGAGTGAGGAGGATTTTTCTTGAAACCTCCCAAACAACATGTGGGAATGTAGTTTATTTTTTATTTTTTATATATTGTTTATGCTTTCTGACCCCAAAACTCAAGTAATCTTTGCAATTCTCCATCTGTAATCCTTGGAGAGTCTTTGGCCACTCACTCTCCTCCTCACTGTCCATTAAGACAATATAGACACACATCCTCTTCCTGACAGATTCGAAACATCTTTATTTAAAACTTTTTAATTATTGCCCTGATGGTCAAAATGGGGATTTTCAATTCTTTAGCTATTTTCTTACAGCCACTTTCTATTTTGTGAAGCTCAACAATCTTTTGCTGCACATCAGAACTATGTTCTTTGGTTTTACTCATTGTGATGGATGATTAAGGGAATTTGGCCTTTGTGTTTCCTCATATTTATACTCTTGTGAAACAAGAAGTCTGGACAAGTTCATGTTCCTAGTCACCCTGGTGTGTGTTTAAAAATATAAATAAGAATGGGAATATACTTCAGAGATATTTTACTCATAAGAATTTCTAGGGGTGCCAATAATTATGGCCAAGGTGTTTTGGAGAAAAACATTTATTTCATAATGTAATTTTCCCCCACTTTCAATTGTTTCACTTCAATGGTTTAATTAAACAGATTTAATTTTTTTATTAAAGATCAAAAAGATAAACAACGCACATTTATTCTCACCTCCTTCTTTGATTATATTTACTAAGGGTGCCAATAATTCTGATCAGAGGCCTATACCATTATGGTAGTTCAACACTAAGGGTTACAGGATTACTTGACAAAACCAAAATTTAATCGAGCTGTGTTGGTACAATGATGCTGATCATCATAAACTTTCTCTGTTAACTCAGGCTTTGACCTGAGTTCATGAAGTGCGCACACATGAAAGTGTGACATCAGTAGCAAACAGCCAATCACATGCCTTGAAACTCAGAAACTGTGATTCACCTCACAGCGAATCAGCAATAATCTTTTCTCTCTTCTGCTAAAGATCAATGGATTGAAGAATATGAATTACATAAACGCATTTACACAGCAAAAGCTACATCAGCGGAAGTAAAAGGTGTGAAGTTAATGTAGTTGCTAATATATATAGGTATACAGAGACTCAGACATGCAAGCTCACATTAAAACCTTATCTACCGATTCCAAATATTATTTATATAACATATTATCTGTGTATGTTCATTAAACGTAAATGTTTAACAAAATAATAATGGATTAGGTGGTATAATAATGATATGAATAAAATATAAATCACATAAAATAACTACATTAAATAATCATTTCTAAAAGCCAGAAGTTTTCTTTTCAATTTCTGTTTGAGATCTCTTACCTAGAACATTGAAACTATGTTCTAGGTAAGAGATTAGAGCGCAAAGAGATTCAAGCGTAAACTGCTGCAAACTAGAAACAGAAACTTGCAACGGAGCAGGTTAGCTGTGGCAGACTGATCTCATGAAATGGCGTATGTATGACACGCCAATACTTATTTTCATTTTTGCTGTGCTATCAACACGCAAAATCGTTTTTCAGTGTGTTTATGAACGCTGTTGACTTAACGTTACATTACTGTATATATAAATATATGACCTACCCCGCCCCCGTCCCTAAACCTACCCGTCACTGGGGTTAATGGCATTTATGAGTCTTCCCCTACCATCCTAGGAAAAAAATATCGCTCCCCAGATAGATCTACATTTTTCTTCGTTTCGCTCGGACATTTAACGGCGTGTACAGACACGCGGAATCACTCGGACATTTAACGGCGTAGACATGCACGCATACACGCGGATAGCTAAAAGTGAGTATAGATAACACGCCACTTGACTTGAAATTGGCATGTATGTTTACGCAAAAGTCATGATGCCATGTTGGCTGTGGAGAGTTACTGTGGTGATGAACAAATCTAAAATATGAGCCACTTTCATGGTGGCTAAAACCCAGGATTGGCGCAAACTAAACTGAAACATACCTGGCTATCACAGTATAGGCCCCCAGGGCTGTATGTCTCACATTCGAATGACATTATTTACATTGTATAGTGCCGGAAATAGTGCCAAGTGTTTCTACAGTCTCGGCGGATCCTAATATGTTTCAGTGTTTTCCTGTTCTGCCAAAAATAACCAGCCTGTGAAACAGCTGAACATTAGCCTCTCCCCCAGAGCCCTGTCTCTATTAACAGCTGATTTCAATTGGAACTCACAGCGCTGGAATTAAAGTCGAGTGGGACGTTCTGCAGCGGGGACACTGGCTGGTGCTGTTGGTGCTGTTGTTGCTGCTGTTGACCCCCTGTTTGTCGCTGCTGCACCCCTGGATGCTGGGAGCTCTGCTGAATAGACTGATGGGACTGGGAAGGCTGTTGCTGCTGCTGCAGGGGCTGCTGGGTTTGCTGGTAATGGGGGTAGGGAGGGGGTGGTTCCATTGGTAAGTTACTGGTGTCCAAGGCAACCCCCTAAAGAGAACAGGAAAGTTAAAAATCATTTGACTGGGCTACGGTATGCTTTAGAAACACTCTGTTCTTGGCAAAAACGAACAATAAACCAGCTGCGATATTTCTAAACACAGCGCTACACAAAATAAAGTAAAGAAATATATATTTTTTAAACATGAGAGCAACGGCACTGAGATATACAGATGACAACTGGTTTTATAGTCTGTTCTGCACACACAAAATCACACAAACACAAAAAGTATTCATATTGACCATTTTTATGGTGCTTTTCACCTCTTTTTTAATAACAAAACACCTGATTACACCTGGTCACTTTATGTGTTTTCTCTGATCTGATAGCTAGCCAATTGTGAAAAGACCAGGTGTAAAAATATCCTCCAAAACACTTGAGACTGGATTTAAATCCGATCACTCAAACGGTGAAAAGGTGGTTTGAGACGAATTTTTAAATGAAACTGGACAAGTGTAAATGCATCTGGTTGTTGAAACCACATATGTAAATTTTACTTCTCTCAAGATGGTACAAAAAAATGTGTAAGAGCATGTTATTACCAGCTCCTGGTAGCCTGATATGACAGCGCTACTGCAGCCATTGCCACAGAAATGGCCCGTCAGAGATGAGTAGCTGAGTATTTCTTCAAGCGTAAACTGCTGCAAATGAAACTCAAAGTTTGGCGTCACACACTCCCTGAAGCTCAACACACAATCATCTTCATTAAAAGCAGTGCGACTAAATGATCTTTCAAGTCCTGATGCAGCTCTCTCTATTGTTGTAGTCTTTGACCTTGAAATTAACTGATAATAAAATCATGCTCATATATATATATATATATATATATATATATATATATATATATTAGGACTGTCAGTTTAACGCGTTATTAACGGCGTTAACGCAAACCCATTTTAACGGCGTTATTTTTTTTTATCGCGCGATTAACGGTCTCTTGTCCTAGCAAACTTTGTAGTTTTTTCACATGCTTTTGCAACAGGACGCGGCATGCGTCCTGATCCATTTTGGCGTCTCGCGCTCGTCATCCACTCAAAGCCGGCTCGCAAGCCGAAACGTGTGTTTGCGGCGTGCCTGTTGTTTTGTTTACGGTCTAGATCCGCTTGCTTTTTGATCGAAGAAGCAACAGAACGTCCTCGCGCTGCGCAAGCCATTGAAATGAATGGGTTTCAGAGCGCAGCGCGAGGACGTTTTGTGCCGCACACACTCGTTTGGCTTGCGAGCCGGCCAAATAGGTAACGTTACGTTTTGAGTGGATGACGAGCGCGAGATGCCGAAATTGATGCCCTAAGATTCTGAATGGAAAGATTACTTTTAAAAAGTTGCCAAATTGTCCCATTTACAAGACCAAGTGATCTGTGTTTTGTTGTTGTGAACTGAGCTATCATCATTGCAGCATGTCTGAAACACCACTTGATGATGGCAAAGCAAACACACACACAGAGATGATGCGAATTCTCCACCCCCTCGTCAATATCAGAACCTCGTCAGTATTTCTTTCACTCTATTATTGATAGACAGAGTTACATTGTGTGAGAGATTATTTATATATGTGTGAAATTCAGCACTATTCCAATGTTATTTTCAATAATAATAATAATAATAAAAACATTTGCACTAAACAAGCCAATCCACTTTTCCATGTTGATAAGAGCATTAAAATGAGAAAAAAATAATGTAACAAAAAGAAATCAAAAGACTAGATAAATATATAAAATAGATAAAATAGATAAAAATAGATAAAAATGTGTGATTAATCGACTAAGGAGTTAACTATGACATCAATGCGATTAATCGCGATTAAATATTTTAATCGTTTGACAGCACTAATATATATATATAAACTCCACTAAGACATATTTCTATGGCCAAGGAAATGTCTTAAAAATAGGATAGCTATTCGATCAAAGAAAGCACATGAAGTGACCAGGTGTAAACAGGCCCTTAAATGCAGCCTTGAAGAGCATAAGAGACTTCTTTTTAACAAAACAACAACCAAATGGTAGTGTATATTTGTGAAACTACTCTGTGGATACCAACTCAAGTAAACTTTAGATTGCATTTCTGTGCAAACTCATAACAATGAGTACAATTATTATAAATTATAAACTTTAGTTATAAACTACCATGAAAGAGTACAGAAAGTCTAGTTAAAGGAGAACTCCGGCGCAAAATAAACCTTTGGTCTAATAAAACATCAGTACCTAGTCAACCGTTCTCTGAGATTGGTTTTCATGATAATCGAATGTAAAGAGTTTTATCTCTAAAAACTGTTTCAGCGTATAACACTAGTAATGGGGGCATATACTCAGTAAAAAGAAATCGCTAGTTTATACAACTAACAAGGCTCAAAATAGCCCCACACTAACACAGTAACATAATGAGGGTCCATACATGCAAAACGAAGCACTGAGAACTTTGTAAGTGTACAGACCGTTTAATAAGAAGATACTTTATAAAGACAGTTCACTTCGTGTATACAGACAGGAGCCATCTTTGTAAAACAGACTCGATAAGTCGAACCACGAATGACGTGCTGAGTGATCTGAACTGTATTAAGTTCGACGAACTTCTGAACTGTATGAATGGCATTAGGGATCGAACTTATTCGAGACTAGTTTCTAAGATGGCTCCTGTCTGTATACACGAAAGTGAACTGTCTTTATAAAGTATCTTCTTATTAAAAGGTCTGTACACTTACAAAGTTCTCAATGCTTTGATTTTGCATGAATGGACCCTCATTATGTTACTCTGTTAGTGTGGGGCTATTTTGAGCCTTGTTAGTGGTATAAACTGAGCGATTTCTTTTTACTTAGTAAATGCCCCCATTACTAGCATTATATGCTAAACAGTTTTTTAGAGATAAAACTCTTTACATTCGATTATCATGAAAACCAATCTCAGAGAACGGTTGACTAGATACCGATGTTTTATTAGACAAAAGGTTCATTTTGCACCGAAGTTCTCCTTTAAATGATTCCATAAAATAACAGTTTAAAAGAGTCAAAGAGAGTCAAAAAGAAAAGAAAAAGATAAGAAAAGAAATCTATGCTTTTACAGAGCCCAAGGTACAACAGAAAAACCAGCAATAGGGTTTGGAACGACATGCAGACGAGTATATAATGAATTCGAATCATAACTATAAGCTCTAATCCGTTTGTAATTACCAGTTTGCAGCAGAAAATCTAGTGTTGAATTCAAATGGCTGCGCCACATGGTCCAGATCAATTTGATAGTGTTGCACAGTGGATCCATTTGAATTCAACACAGAAATCTGTTACAATGCCTTGCAGGTCAAAACTGATCAGTAGGGCGCTATTCAAAAACTCATAGTAAACAAACCTTTGCTATCCACTCATGCCGTGCAGATAATTGGTCTGTGCTGCATGGTTCATTTGTTAGTGCTGTATCACCACACATCTAAGTATTTGCCCTTCAGTAGAAAATGGTAGTGCAAGATTAAAAAGCTTTTCTTTTTATGCGTAGTCACACACGTGAAGTCTAACAAGATGCAGTCTGGAGCCCTGTCCAGTTTAAGACAAGAGGTCTGATCTTTTGGATGAACATTGAGAAAAGACACCACTGCAGAATGTGAGATGCTATGTGAAGAGTTTAATGAGCACTGTCTCACCTGTGTGATCGGAGAGAGTGAAGGCGACATTGTCGGGGAGAGTTGCTTACTCAGGCTTCGCCTCTGATCACCCCCCGGAGAGAGGGTCAGGGGACTAATGGGTGCCGGCCGCCTCCTGGGTGAACTCGCCATGCCCGTTGGAGGAGGGTTGGACAGCGAGGGAGAGACGTAGGGACGTGTGGAGCGATGGATTGCTGAGAGATGAGTGCAGCTGAGAGTTGTTGAGGGACGCCTGGATGGAAGGGTTGCTTAGAGAGGATGACAGACCTGAGAGGACAACAAACAAGACATAATCAGCTTCAGAGGTCAAAAGTTCTTCTTGAACTGCCTTAATGAAACCGAGATAAACCAATAATGGCTTTATGAGTCACTGCGTGCAGGCCGGCTCTTGTCCTGATGTCCACTCCTCAGAGAAGACACTGAGCAATTGTCTGCAGGTTACTAGACCAGTGAGAGCAAGAGAGAAAAGAGCCGTTTATGAGCAGCCAATTCAGGGGTTAAAGGTCATCTGTGTCTCTGGGGATCAGCCAATGAGCGAGCAGCGCAGCTGAAACGGGCAGCAGAAACGGCCCAGCACACCCTGTTCCCAGACATGAGAGCGAATGGAAAGAATAAAGCTCAAGAGAATGGAAGTCAAAGAGAGCGATCAGATGGCGGATGGATTTAAAAAGGGGGGCGAGAGAGGAGGAGAGCTGTAGTCTTCTGCATGGATGTGGCCCTTTAGAAAACACATGGCATTCATTCCCCAGAAAGCGCCTACAGTGTAAGCCTACAGTGTGCCATTTAACAAAGACTAAAGTGTTCAGCCAGGCTCTTCTGAAGCCAGGAGATGCTTTAACAGCAAATGAGACTCCTTGAATAACGATTTGGTCACAAACAAAAGCTCTTTTTATCTTTAGACTGAGCGTGAATGAGATTACGCATGTGTGAAAACCAGCACAAGTATTAATGTGGCTGTTTATGCCGGATATAGTCAACCTAACTGACCTTGTGAATTTCCAATGCCCAGATGCATCATGGCTGCAGGCAGGTTGCCGGTGCTGCTGCCTCCACTCAGGTTGGGATATCCAGACTCGTCAGGGTCCAGGGGAGCAGGCAACGGAGAGGGAAGTGCAGGTTACTGAGGTCAGGCAAAGACCCGCCAGTGTTTAACGTGCCCTGGTAGTGAGACAGACCAGCATTCTGCTCCGGAGATGGGAATATACTGCAGAGAAACAGAGACAGACAATTTCAGGATGTTTAGATGAACAGCAAATATCAATAAACACACAAACACACGTAAATTTCTCTTGACTAACTTGATTCCAGGCACTTCACAGGACTTTGGCCGAGAGGACAGCGACTGCACCTGCAACCAGGCAACATGTGACTAAAAAGTTCACACTAACGGAAGAAGATACATTTAACAACCTACCATTTACAAATAATTAATAAGTACCACTGAACCAAGACAAAATGGCATAATACTCAAATAAATACTACATTTTCTGTAATCAACAGCATATAGATTTTGTTAAGTCATCATGACATTTGACATGACAAATTGACAATTCCTATTCGTTTACTGAATGTTGCAGTGTTTATCATAATTGATGTATGCATGCACATCAAAACAAAACAAAGACAAATACACATTGTGCCATTAAAACATTAAACTATAACAACATCTTTTCTCTGATAATGTAGAATATACTGTATACTGAAGCGAGGGCTAAGTAATGAGGTATCCAAGTTTCCGTCCCTCCAGTTATGGAGCTAATAATATGACAAAATGATATGAATTGTGTAAGTTTGAATTATTTGCAAGTGTAATCTAACAAAATTTAATTGTAGGTGGTAGTTTAAATAGTTCTGAATTAGATTTATTTTTAAACGAATATTGAAGGTTAGAAATTTAACAAATTGAAATGTATTTTTGGCTAAATTTTAGACATGTATTTTCAAACAGCTAGTTTTTTTTTGTTCAAATACTGCAAATATTCAGTAAAAGAAATAAATACAGACTCAAGTTTTCAAAATGACGAAATTTGGAACTTCAAATTCAGTTTTCTAAAATTCAAACTCAAAAATTCAAAAATTCATCAAAAATTTCAAATCTTACAGAAAGTAGGTCACAGGTCATCCACAGGGAAGAGTAGATGATCTCAGAAAAGTCGAACAGAGCATTTTGGCCAATTAGGGACTAGCAACTAGCTGTTCAGTTAAGCTAAAAAAACTGCATACTGTCCCTTTAAACATGAATGATTTTGAGTGTATACGTTCTCACCATGTGAGACATTTGTCTAAGCAGTCTCTAGTGTTTGTTTTAAAGTATATTTTGTGTAAAATTGATTAGATTGAGCTTTCATGCATTTTACACACTCGGAACGTTGTTGCTGTTCACACTCTGGGGACTATTTTTTCCAGCGGAAGGTAGGCTTTTAGTGATTTTACTTCAAGAAAGTTGCACTGAACATTGTTTTTTACTTAAATATTGTGTGGCAACCGTTTTATAAAAGCAATAAGATACTCGAGGCAAGTGCTGTATCGTGAATAAGTAACGGCTCAAGGGGTTCAGGCACTCCGCTTCGCGTCGTGCCTAACAACGCCCTTAAGCCGTTACTTATTCACCATACAGCACAGCCTCTGACCATTATTGCTTACATAAAGCAAAATATAGAGGTCAATTAAAGCTTTTTTGCAGCTCAGAAAGAGCTTGAGCGAAGTAAGTAAAACACTGGGCAGGAAATCTTTGAGATCAAAGCTCTGTTTGGGGAATTAAACTCATCTGGCAACCCCAAGCATGAAAGCTTGCAAGAGTTTGTTACCAACACAAGATAAGAGAAATGTCAAATAAGAAAGCAGCCCTACAGAGTACGCATTCATTTAAATCAATACTTGATACCTTTTTTTCTAAACAAAATGAATAAATAACTACACTGAACACAGCTCTTTGTTTTTTGGTAATAGTGGCAAGTGAAATGTATAATACAGTCCAAGCACAGATCTTCTGTTCTGAATCAAAAATCCAAATCAGATTATTTATTTATTTTTGAGCCCCAAACTAGTCGTTACTCAGTATTACAGACTGTAGAAAGACTTTTTTAATTTAGCATTTAACATCCATAGTCTTCATGACATGTACTCACCTTTTTAGCCTCCCATAACTGTTTGGGCAGTGGCTTATTCACACCGAGTAGATTGTCCTCATTAGGGACAGCAGGAAATGAGAACACTGAAGAGAAGAAAAAATCCCTTTTACTATCCTTTGCTGTTGTATATTCACATGTTGCTCAAGTCACTAAATATCACACAACCTAATTACAAATACAGTATATTAAATTAAACAATAAAAATAATAATAATAAAAAAATTAACGTAAAAGTAAAAAAAAAGTAAATACTCCATTTGCATCCTACACACTCACCAAAAAAAAAAAAAAAAGAAAAAAATGAGGGAGATCTGAATCAGCCAATTAGCTTGTAAAATGAATCGAGCCCACGAAGAATCATGCATCACTACTTACCATCTCCAGTATTGTCCACCTCTGCTTCATTCATGCTGGCTGCACGACCACAGAAACACACACAGAGAGAAAAAAAAAAAAAAAAAACAATTAGATCAAAGAGCAGTATAATTTTGCATTCACAAATTTCTGTTTCCCACAGCTAGGACAATAGAGAATGACAGAAAATATTTAGAGAGAGACATTTCTTTCAGCATTTTAGCATTCATGTAGCTAATTCAACCACTGCTGATGTAACAGACAATATATGAACACAAATCACTTGTGACGTGCATTAGTGGTCGTCAAACAGATCCTGAAATAAATTGCGTGTCAAATATCTACTTTACAAATGAATGACTGTTTAAAAAGCATTAAAAGGAATTGTTTCTTGATTCACAGAACCTACTCTAAGGTGTCACTGTGGTGAATACAAGCACCCTCATACCCTCACCCTCATATATTGTATATATGTACTGTATGCAGGGTGCGATTTGCCAGGTGGGGAAGTGTGGGATTTCCCCCTTTCTGGTCAATTTATCCCTGCCTCTGCTTAATTGTTTTTAACCCCGGTGGGGATAAATGTGATCAAAGTGATCTGTGCTACTACACTAGGGGGCAAGAACAAATTACAAAACTCATCACGGGTCCATGGTTTGATTAAAGTCAACTTTATTTTAAAATGTGCAACTTTGGCTGGCTCTACTATAGCTGCCGCAGCCTCCCTGTAATAATCACCATTCAGTTGGTCTGATTGGTTACACCTCACGAGTAATAGCCTATCAACACTTGCGAGACGATTGTAGGTCTGCTGGGCAGTGGAGCTGTGTGTCAAAGGACAGCAGCATATTCAGCATATTACTGAAGTGGGAATAAACCTCACAATCTGATTATCTGTTTCTATGATGACAGGCAGAGTTAGAGTCGCAGTCACACCACTGAGAAAGTTATAGGTGTTACACTCAATTGAGGCTAAAGCAAAGGTTTTTTGTTTACTCGCTCACTCTTGATTATCTGGCCCGAGTGATTTCGTTGTTAAAGGTAGTGTAGGTCAGAATTGAAAAAAAAACTTTTTTTCCAAATTTCTTTAAACTTTCTGTATACATCAATGCATAATTAAAATCTAAGTACTCTGAAAAAGAAAGTATAAAATTCGACTGTCTGTAGACCTCTCACGACTGTTTTAAATACAGCTCATTATTTCCATTCACTCCACCCCCTCCCTTCTTGGCTCCTTCCAAAGCCACGCCCCCAAAACACATGAACGCGCAACTCCGACAGCTGAGCTGAAGACGCATTATTTACCTGAGACGAGCGGAGAGGGGAGGAAGAAGTGCATGTAGTGACATCGTGTCAGAAACACATGTAAATAAAAAAATCTAACTATCATTATGAAGATAAACAAATAAGTTGGATTTTATTACTCTCGATCAAGCTAGCATATTGATATTGGTAAAGCTTACAATATTGATTCTTTTTAGACAAGAGGACCTGCGTCAGGTTTTGCATCTTCAAGCTCAAACAAGCACGTGAACAGGTACGATCTGGATACGCGCAAGTGGGCAGGTCCTGTTTGGCAAAAGGGTGGTTGCCATGGTTGCGAGAGAGTGACAGTCGCCTAAGCCAATCCGTTGTTTCGTCCCGGTTCAAAATAATGAGCTGTGTTTAGTGCAGATTAAACGGTCTAGGGTCACTCGATTTTTATACTCTCTTTTTTTCAGAGTACTTAGATTTTAATTATGCATTGATATGATATATATAGAAAGTTTAAACAAATTTGGTAAAAAGTTTTACACGCGTCTAGATGTCCTGTGGTGTGATTGAGGCGGTTTAGCCGGGTGAGACCGCAAATGAGGCGAATTGACAACCACAGATAATTCTACTGTGATGGTTTAACTTTGCAATCAATTTGTGCTCAGCAGAGGCTGATATATTTCCTTCATTTATTAATAGCATATATAAACTTTAACCATAGTGACAGTGACTAAAATAATATAAAAGATGGTGACATAAATAAAACTGTCTAATAAAAAAGTCTTATCACATTTGAAATGAGAAAAGTCAAGTCACAAGTTTGTTTAAGCAGATTTGTGCGCAATAAATGAACACAAAGATGATGGATATTCTGTGTTTTCCCTGTTTCTTCCTATGCATTTTATTTCGTTTCTCTGTTGTATGTTTGGATTATGCTAAAAATGATTAATTTAACTAACTGAATCACTGGTGACAGTAAAAATATATTAACAAGCATCGCTAATGACATAAATGATTAACACTTTGACCGAAAGCTTTTATGTAAACCAGATGAAACGAATCAGGTTTCCAAACTCTAAGTCTCAAATGAATCACGCCTCGAGAATTCAAAGTAATTAATTATTGCACCCATAACCCTCACTCTCCTTTGCTGCCTGGAGTGTAGAAGAAACAGCATTACATACACGACAGTTCAAAAGTTTGGAGTCAGTAAAATGTTTTAAAAGGTGTGGTATAATGCCCTTTTCACAAGATGTCAAATAAATCTCTGACGTCCCAGAATGTGTATGTGAAGTTTTAGCTCAAAATACCTCACAGATATTTTTTATAGCATGTTAAATTTGTCACTTTTTGAGGGTGAACAAAAAAGCGTTGTTTTTGTGTCTGTCCCTTTAAATGCAAATGAGCTGCTGCAGAGAGGGCGGAGCTTCAAGAGCTTGTGTTTTAGCAGCTCCGATGACCTCACACACGCACTGAAAATTTCAAAAACTTTTAGCCTTTTATGTTCAAACCGGAGTTCGGAGTCATTGTAAAAAATTACAATCTAGAATGCAACAGGACATTTCTGAATGGTTAGTTGATGAATTTATGTAGCTGATGTGGAGTTAGCTTTCTTCTAGTCACTGATTAGCATATTCTGTCTCAGTAATCTATAAATCTTGTTCCGGGGGTAAGGTTTATGTAAATTTTAGGGTTAGTGATCTCACTAACCCGTGAAGAAGCTCATTGTAGCCATCTACCAGCTGTTTGTTGTATTTCTTAAAGGGATACTCCACCCAAAAATGAAAGTTCTGTCATCATTTACTCACCCAGCAAGACACACAAAGCAAGATATTTTGAAGAACAACTGGAACTTTGGCACCATTGATTTCCATTGTATTTTTTTTTCTACGATGAAGTCAATAGTGCCAAACAACTGTTTGGTTCCAATCGTTCTTCAAAATATCTTCCTTTGTGTTCAGCAGAATAAAGAAACTCATACAGGTTTGCAACAAATTAAGGGTGAGTAAATGACAGCATTTTCATTTTTGGGTGGAATATCCCTTAAAAAGCAATTTCTGTAAAATTAATAATAATAATAATAATAATATCTCCCTTTGCTTTGAACTTTGAGCATAGTAACTTTGTTTATGCTCAAACAGCAACATAACTAAAGTTAAAAAAGTGAAGTCGTAATCAACCACCATGTTCACCAAGTTTTCATTTACTGTATTTGATCAAAAAATAAAAACTTTATAACTATATAACTACAATTTAAAATACAGTTTTAATATATTTTAGTGTCATTGATTCCTGTGATACAAAGCTGAATTTTCAGCACCATTACTCCAGTCAGTGTCACAAGATCCTTCAGAAATCTGCTAATTTGCTGCTCATCACATTTATTATCTGTTGAAAACAACTGTACAGTTGCTTAATATTTTTTTTGTTAAAACAGTGATGCATTTTTTTCCAAAACTCAAAGTTAAAAACAGCATTTATTCGAAATTTAAAATATTATTCTAATGTATTAATTTTTCTCTTTTCATCTTACTGACCACAAACTTTTTGAACGGTAGTGTATATACAGTATATATACATGTACACACATATACAAATACATATGTATTGGCTGCACAGTTCAGATCAGACTGCTAAATACACAAACATTTGATTAAAGCTACAATACCTAAGATTGGCATGTCGCTAGAGGGCGCTACATTCAAAACAACAACAACGGCTTTGCTTGATGACGACGTGGAGGAACGCGGAATGATGGGATCTGTTGTTTTCAACTCCACCGCGGATAAATCAGTCAGACGGGAATCGAAAATTAGTTGTCATGGATGAGGTAAAGTTCGATTTCTATAAATGTTGCGTTTAATGACATGCTTGTTTTTCATTAAACTGAAATAGCCGCAAGAAAAGTCAGGTTTAAAAGTAAATTAGTTATCACAGATGTTACTGTACGAGTCACTGGACGAAGCTATGGTGGAGAGGGTTTGAAGTCAAATCGTTGCTAATGGATCCTGACTTCGCCCTATGCTGCAATATGCATTTAGTTTTTCATTCATTTACAGAAATCAGCTGCTTGAATGACAATTACTGATGTTATTAGATTTTTCAGGTAATATTCTCAATTCATTCAGTTAACGGATGCTCTGAGGTAAAATTTCAGACTGCAGACTCCGCAACGATTGTATTTAATTGTACAGTACAATCATAACATAGAAAAGACATTATCTTCCTTTCATGTCATTAAACATAACAATATTGCTGGCCATATACAAATGAGAAAGTGCGCGTCCGGTGTGCGATACTGGACTTTGTCCTAGACGTGGCGCGGCTCTTCTCGTCCGATGAGCGACCCCCTTTACAGCCAACAGTTCACATTCCGAGAATAATTGAAAAGAATAATGCACCAGAATGTGCACCATTCCATTACAAATGCGCGAAACAAGCTGACGTTTGTTGCTTGATAGACGCTAACGCACAACTACAACTTCCGCATTTATCCAGGACTACACGTAGTACGAGCGGAAACCGAGGTAACGCGGATATGACGCGATTGACTGGCGACTCCCAGCTCACGCCTGCTCACACGCCCCGTTTCCTTGGTTAAAATCTCAATTTTCTTGCGATTTAAACATTGCTTGAAACATTTGGAATATTGTAAATTATCATCTTAACTAAATATATAACACTGGCCTTGTGATTTTGGGATATTTTAATGCAAAAATCTTAGGTATTCCACCTTTAATTGAAATGAGTAACTCAGGGCACACTCACTCCACCCACTGACAATTTGGGGCACAAATTTCAGAAGGGGAAGTAGACCACAGCTTTTTAGAGTGCACTGTCTCTTTAAGGAACCAGAGAAACCCCATGAAAGGGAAAGAGAAAGAGGGTAACAAAAAAAATTATATCGGGAGAAATCTGTGACCACAAGTGCAAAGTGAATCAATGGAGAGGCATTGTTTTCCATACACCACAGAGATCCTGTGGAAAACAAACCTCCTTTCTACTTCCTCTGCTGGTGCTGGCCCAGCACAGATGCAGTGTGGGCCCGAAGCCAGATCAACCAGCTCCGGCACTTCAGCAAGCTGCCGGTCTCAGACGCCCAACTGCGACGCACAATGAATCAAACAAAAAGTGTCAACACCTCATTTCCCCTAATTGAGAGTCTTATTCAATGCCATAACTGACACAAAAGACGAAGAGAACAGAAAAACACTGGCTTGAGTCCAGAGTTTCATCACTTTTATCTTGAAGAGTAAAAAGTACAAAAAAAACCTGCATTGTTCAAGTTAATGTGAAGTAAATAATTTACAATCATGTTATCAAGAATTAAAAACAGTTGTTCTTATTAAGGCCAGTGTCAAATCATAAATCCTAGTAGGGTAAGACTCAAGCGGTTGAATGTGGCACACGGTCTTGATGCTTTTGGGAGCTCCAGACATGAATAGCACAGTTGCATCACACAGTCATGTTGGCTGGCAGGTTTGGAATAAGACTACTGTGATAGCGGAAGCGAGACAAATTTTTGTCCCATGCGAGAGGCTAGTTTGTACTTGTTCATATTATGCGAGCCTCACTGCACACCTCCACACACTGTCAACTGTCTACATAGCTCAGATGAGCTCGCAGATGCTGTCTGCCATGTCCTTAAATGAAACAGTTTCTTATCAGATTGAACGGAAGTGTCTCTGTGAAAACAACTGCCCTGGGCCAGAGTTATAGCGCTCCATATCTCGGTTTGCTCCACATCTCCACTCATTATCTTTTTAAACCTATTGACTAAACAAGTCTGATAAACAAAGCTGCTTTTATCTAGGATACGCAGTGCAGATGTGCTGCAAACTCAAGCCTATATGAGTGCAAGTCAATTCATAAAAGAGAAAGTGATAAACAGAAAGAGCGCAATAGAGAGTAAGACAGAACAGGGATGTCACAGATTCAATGTTACATTTTTTGTGACAAAATGCTGATTACCACAGCAAATAATGGACTCATTCTCCAGTGTTATCTGGGTTTTTTAAAGCAAATTTGCAAAGAAAATGTAAATACATTAGGCAAGACAAATCATTTGTTACTTTAAAGGGTTCGTTCACCGAAAAAAATAATAATAAAACCTGAGAGATTTCTGTACCTCCATTGACATTGCACAAATGACAATGACGCTTTAAAAAGAATCGTAAAACTAATCCATATGAATTGTGAATTCTGAAGAGACACAATCACTTCACATGATGAACAGATTGAATTTAGGCTTTTATTCACTTATAAAAATTCATCAACTCTCACATCAGCGTGTTCACTTGATGTGTGAGAACCAATAACACGTTCATTCTCGTGTTATGCACGGTTGAGTTTCCTCAAGAACCAATGAGGTTCATTCTCGATGTTACGCATGTTTGAGTTTCAGCGAGAACCAATGAGGTTCATTTTCGCATTACGCATGTTCAAAGTTTCAGTGAGAACCAATAAGGTTAATTCTCGTGTTACGCACATTTGAGTTTCCTCAAGAATCAATAAGGTTCATTCTCGCGTTACGCATGTTTGAGTTTCAGTGAGAACCAATAAGGTTTATTCTTGTGTTACGCACGTTTGAGATTCAGCGAGAACCAATAAGGTTTATTCTTGTGTTACGCACATTTGAGATTCAGTGAGAACCAATAAGGTTTATTCTTGTGTTACGCATGTTCAAGTTTCAGTGAGAACCAATAAGGTTAATTCTTGTGTTACGCACATTTGAGATTCAGCAAGAACCAATAAGGTTTATTCTTGTGTTACACACGTTTGAGATTCAGCGAGAACCAATAAGGTTTATTCTTGTGTTACGCATGTTTAAGAATTTCAGTGAGAACCAATAAGGTTAATTCTCGTGTTACGCACATTTGAGTGTCCTCAAGAATCAATAAGGTTCATTCTCACGTTACGCATGTTCGAAGTTTCAGTGAGAACCAATAAGGTTTATTCTTGTGTTACGCACATTTGAGATTCAGTGAGAACCAATGAGGTTTATTCTTCGTGTTACGCATGTTTGAGTTTCCTCAAGAACGAATGAGGTTCATTCTCATGTTACGCATGTTTGAGTTTCCTCAAGAACCAATGAGGTTCATTCTCGATGTTATGCACGGTTGAGTTTCCTCAAGAACCAATGAGGTTCATTCTACATGTTACGCATGTTTGAGTTTCAGCGAGAACCAATGAGGTTCATTTTCGCATTACGCATGTTCAGAATTTCAGTGAGAACCAATAAGGTTCAGTTCTCACGTTACGCATGTTTGAGTTTCAGTGAGAACCAATAAGGTTTATTCTTGTGTTACGCACGTTTGAGATTCAGCGAGAACCAATAAGGTTTATTCTTGTGTTACGCACATTCGAGATTCAGCGAGAACCAATAAGGTTTATTCTTTGTGTTACGCATGTTCAAAGTTTCAGTGAGAACCAATGAGGTTCATTTTCGCATTACGCATGTTTAGAGCTTCAGTGAGAACCAATAAGGTTCATTCTTCGCGTTACGCATGTTTCAAATTTCAGCGAGAACCAATGAGGTTCATTTTCGCATTACGCATGTTCGAAGTTTCAGTGAGAACCAATAAGGTTCATTCTCGCGTTACGCATGTTAGAGTTTCAGTGAGAACCAATAAGGTTTATTCTTTGTGTTACGCACGTTTGAGATTCAGCGAGAACCAATAAGGTTTATTCTTGTGTTACGCATGTTCGAGATTTCAGTGAGAACCAATAAGGTTAATTCTTGTGTTACGCACGTTTGAGATTCAGCAAGAACCAATAAGGTTTATTCTTGTGTTACACACGTTTGAGATTCAGCGAGAACCAATAAGGTTTATTCTTGTGTTACGCATGTTCGAGTTTCAGTGAGAACCAATAAGGTTAATTCTCGTGTTACGCACATTTGAGTGTCCTCAAGAATCAATAAGGTTCATTCTCACGTTACGCATGTTCAGAGTTTCAGTGAGAACCAATAAGGTTTATTCTTGTGTTACGCACATTTGAGATTCAGTGAGAACCAATGAGGTTTATTCTCGTGTTACGCATGTTTGAGTTTCCTCAAGAACCAATGAGGTTCATTCTCATGTTACGCATGTTTGAGTTTCCTCAAGAACCAATGAGGTTCATTCTCGTGTTATGCACGGTTGAGTTTCCTCAAGAACCAATGAGGTTCATTCTCGTGTTACGCATGTTTGAGTTTCAGCGAGAACCAATGAGGTTCATTTTCGCATTACGCATGTTTCGAGTTTCAGTGAGAACCAATAAGGTTCATTCTCGCGTTACGCATGTTTGAGTTTCAGTGAGAACCAATAAGGTTTATTCTTGTGTTACGCACGTTTGAGATTCAGCGAGAACCAATAAGGTTTATTCTTGTGTTACGCACATTTGAGATTCAGCGAGAACCAATAAGGTTTATTCTTGTGTTACGCATGTTTAGAGTTTCAGTGAGAACCAATAAGGTTAATTCTTGTGTTACGCACGTTTGAGATTCAGCGAGAACCAATAAGGTTTATTCTTGTGTTACGCATGTTCGAGTTTCAGTGAGAACCAATAAGGTTAATTCTCGTGTTACGCACATTTGAGTTTCCTCAAGAATCAATAAGGTTCATTCTCGCGTTACGCATGTTCAAGTTTCAGTGAGAACCAATAAGGTTTATTCTTGTGTTACGCACATTTGAGATTCAGTGAGAACCAATGAGGTTTATTCTCATGTTACGCATGTTTGAGTTTCCTCAAGAACCAATGAGGTTCATTCTCATGTTACGCATGTTTGAGTTTCCTCAAGAACCAATGAGGTTCATTCTCGGTGTTACGCATGTTTGAGTTTCCTCAAGAACCAATGAGGTTCATTCTCGTGTTACGCATGTTTGAGTTTCCTCAAGAACCAATGAGGTTCATTCTCGTGTTACGCATGTTTGAGTTTCCTCAAGAACCAATGAGGTTCATTCTCGTGTTACGCATGTTTGAGTTTCCTCAAGAACCAATGAGGTTCATTCTTAGTGTACGCATGTTTGAGTTTCCTCAAGAACCAATGAGGTTCATTCTAGTGTTACGCATGTTTGAGTTTCCTCAAGAACGAATGAGGTTCATTCTCGTGTTACGCATGTTTGAGTTTCCTCAAGAACCAATGAGGTTCATTCTAGTGTTACGCATGTTTGAGTTTCCTCAGAACGAATGAGGTTCATTCTCGTGTTACGCATGTTTGAGTTTCCTCAAGAACCAATGAGGTTCATTCTCGTGTTACGCATGTTTCGAGTTTCCTCAAGAACCAATGAGGTTCATTCTCGAGTTACAGCATGTTTGAGTTTCCTCAAGAACCAATAAGGTTCATTCTTCTGTTACGCATGTTTGAGTTTCAGCGAGAACCAATGAGGTTCATTCTCGTGTTACGCATGTTTGAGTTTCAGCGAGAACCAATGAGGTTCATTCTCGATGTTACGCACGGTCGAGTTTCCTCAAGAACCAATGAGTTTCATTCTCGTGTTACGCATGTTTGAGTTTCAGCGAGAACCAATGAGGTTCATTCTCGCGTTACGCATGTTTGAGTATCCTCAAGAACCAATGAGGTTTATTCTCGTGTTATGCACGTTTGAGTTTCAGCGAGAACCAATGAGGTTCAGTTCTCGTGTTGCACATGTTTGAGTTTCAGTGAGAACCAATGAGGTTCATTCTAGCGTTACGCATGTTTGAGTTTCCTCAAGAACCAATGAGGTTCATTCTCGTGTTACGCATGTTTGAGTTTCCTCAAGAACCAATGAGGTTCATTCTCGTGTTACGCATGTTTGATTTTCCTCAAGAACCAATGAGGTTCATTCTAGTGTTACGCATGTTGAGTTTCAGTGAGAACCAATGAGGTTCATTCTCGTGTTACGCACGTTTGAGTTTCAGCGAGAACCAATGAGTTTTATTCTCGTGTTACGCATGTTTGAGTTTCAGTGAGAACCAATGAGGTTCATTCTCGTGTTACGCAGAAAGGTTTGAGCTTCTGCAAATGGTTTGTTCTCATGCGTCAAGCAGGTTCGGTTGAGTTTCTGTTTATGTTCAATGTATATATGTGAATAAAAGCCTACATTTTCTAAATCTGTTTATTACATTAAGCGATCCTGAATCTTCAGAAGATTTGGACTCAACTGCTAATATGGGTTCAGTTTTACGATTTCTATATTAACTTCTTTGAAGTGTCAAAGCTGTCAACTGAGTGACAGAAAGATTGATCAAAAATATCTTCAGTTGTGTTATGAAGATGAGCGAAAGGGTTTGGAACGGCATGAGGGTGAGTAATTAATGACAGAATTTTGGGGTAAACTATCCCTTTAAGTCTGAAAATGAAAATTGATTTCATTTCTAGAATCAGATATTTGTTAAAAATTGGCTTCTGATCAATTCCTGTGTGCCCATTTTAAAGTGATTTTAAACCATTTAAGCGCAAGAAGACAAAATAGAACTAAATTTAGCACTTGCGCCCTTTTTTCTATGGGCCTCTGATTTTTGTTTTTTTCATTTGCGACAGAATGTTTGCAAAAAAACATGCATATGTTTGATATCCAAATAAACTAAATACTTGAAAATGTCTTTTTTAACCATATTAGAATACAAAAAGAATCAGATTTGCTAAAATTAAAATGGTACTCAAACCTAGAGGTGAAGTATCAAATCCTGTTTTATGGTTCAAGCTCAAATTCATTTCAAGTGAGAATACTATTCTCAACTGCTATTTATGAGCACTATTCATTTTAGCACTCCTTTAAACTAAGCATTTATAAACTCACGGTGTACACTACCGTCTCTAAGCTCAGGCTCTCCTGGACACCAATGACAGAAACAATGAATCACTGTCTGGTCAACTGACATTTTAGTATGGAGATACAAGAAAGGATAATTTAATGTCTTTGAAAGAAGAAAAAAGACAGTAAAAACAGTCATATTGTGAAATACTATAACAATGCAAAACAACTGTTTTCTATTTGAATATATTTTAAAAGGCAGATTTGCTGCTCAAGAAATAATTCTTGTTATTATCAGTTATAAACGGTTTTACCAAGTAATATTTTCATGGAAAATACGAATAAAAAAAATTCAGGATTGCTTAATGGATAGAAAGTACTTGAAATAAATATTTACTGTACTTTCAATTCAATGAATTCAATAAAAGTGAAGTGCTGATGCAATATCATGCAAAAAAGATGTATTGTATTATTGTATTGGCACAGCCACAAATGTCTTTGCTAGACTTCAACTGATAAAAAGAAGAAACACTTTCACTGCTAATGCATAATGGAATAGATTATCCCGCCCTATGACATAATCCTATAGTCTTACAAACATCTTCACTGCAGTTCGTGTGTGTGAACTCTGGCTATGTGTAAAGCTCATGAGGATGTACATTCATTCGTTTACAAGAGCTCTAGAAATCACAAAAAAACAATGGTAATGGGAACATCCTTTAACAGCACACTGGGCCGGGCTAATTGTCAACTATTTTCAGCATACCATCTGAAATGCCTGCGTTTGTAACCAAGACAACTAGATAAACACCATGACAGTGAGCCCCAGCTGTGTCATGCAAACACGCTGCACCACGGGTTCTATGGCTTGATTTGGGTCTGCTATAAATCATTGATTTATCATCCATGCCTGACATTGAGCAATCCATTTGACCCGTGCAACTTTGTTTCAACCATATCATTATGCCACACAATAACAATGATTAAGAATATGGTTGTGTTGGTATTAAATTGGCTCAAAATTACTATGTAAACAGGCCTCAGAGGGAGGAAGCCGAGCTCACCGTTCCGCTGAGGAGGTCCTCTGCCCATCTGCTGGTTCATGCCAAAAGGATCCTGTGGGTTTGGACTCATGGCGCTGGTGTGCAGAGCTGAGTCAGAGTTTGTTCTGTGGGAGAAGGGAAGGATGGAGGAAAAAACAGAAACAGCTCGGTCAGTGAGCCATCATTTAAAAAAAAATTGCTGAGACCAAGCCATGGCCACATGAACCTTTGCCCTCGCTCACTGCCTTTATTAACCAACTATACATGACGGCACTCTCAAGAGCACTTCACTGTCCTCCAGAGCCTCTCTCTGCTTTACATCCTTTATCAGGTCTGATCATTAAACCAGGTGACATTGAAAAAGAAAACACCTGTTTTACAGCTGTTTTTTTTAAAGGGTGCAGTCACTCTACATCACAGTCATGAGTGTGGTAATGGAGAAAGACAAACAAACAGATTAGTAGAAATAATGATCCCTGGTTTGGATTAGTTTGGTACAGTGAAAAATTGAGTGTACAGAGATAGTCGGCCTAGTAGAAAAACGGCATCTGTGATTTTCTTGAAATTATTCTGTTTGTATGAAGACTTGATAAAGAAACAGATTTGATAAGATCGCAAAACACAAGAAGGAGAATGAGCCGAGAAGGAGATCTGCAGGAGATGACAATGAGAAAAAAACAAATAAGACAGGTCCAAAGGAGATCTGTGAGAGGAATTTGAAAGTCAAAGGTCACCTGTTAAGCTGTGATATTAATCTAAATCCAGGTCGTTTCTCTTCAGTCCATGGCAGTTGCTCCCTTTAGAAATGGAAACAGTCACGTGTTACTCACTACTGTACTGAACCTGTAGCCCTGGCTCAGGGGTTAGTACAGCAGGATGAGCAAGCAAGAGACTAAAAGAAGAAGAGAGCGAGCAGGGGGAAAATTTCTCTGTGACACCTTCAGGAAAACGTAGAAGAGAGTGGTAGAAATCAGAGCCTATTCCCCAGGTTAGTCTAATGCTGTGTGCAGCACTGATTTACTGCTTCAATTAGATTGGATCTGCTACATCTGAGAGCAAACAAAAGTGCTATAATATCTTTAATGGTTAATGAAAGAAACACGAGGGCAACACTGCAGCAGAGCAACCACACCGGGAAATCAGGATACAGACTTAACCAAATAAACAAATACATCTTACTGGCCACAAACGCAATCAACACATATAAAAACCTTAATCTTTGTGACAGCCATGCAATTCAGGGACAAAAAGCAAAGGCTCTGTGACCTTAAAGATTATGGTTTGTGACGAGGACCGAGAAAGGGGTTTCTTTTTTAGGTCAAAATCCGAATTGACTCTAGTCTAGTCCTGTAGCTCAAATGGTAGAGCATGGTTGCGTTGTTTGCAACGGCAAGGTCATGGGTTCGATTTCCAGGGAACATACATACTGTACCTTTAAATGAACTATTGTTCAAATGTTTTGGGTGTGTAACATTACTTTTAAAAAATAAATAAATAAATAATATGTTTATTCAGATTTTAAACTGATCAAAAATGACAACAATAATAATAATAAATATATATATATATATATATATATATATATATATATATATATATATATATATATATATATATTAATTAGATTTCAAATAAATTATGTTCTTTTGAACTTTATATGAATTAAAATAAACTAAAAAAAGTAATACCATTTCCAAAAAAATATTAAGCAGAACAACAAATATATTCTAACAAAAATGATAAGATTTTTTTTCTTGATTTCTGAAGGATCATGTGACACTGAAGACTGAAGTAATGATGCTGAAAATTCAGCTTTGCATCACAGGAAATAAATTATATTTTACAATTATATTCAAATAGAAAACAATTGTTTTTAAATCAATATTTGATAATATTTCACAATATTTCTGGTTTGGTTAAACAAATGCAGGTTTGGTGAACATTTGAACGGTAGTGTATTTATTTTCAAAATATTTATTTCTTTATAACTGTAACAAAGCAGCCATTGATATCATAACTCAGCAGTGCCATTACTCACGGCAAGTGCAAGACATGAACGTATAATGATTCACATTTGCCCGTGTAGAAGCGCAAGAAGTCCAGCAGATGTAGCCTGTGGTTCCCACTAACAGGGTTAACATATTCCTATCACTAAGACAATAAAGAGAAATAATAAACAGATTTCCTGCAGCCCGCTCTGCTGCTAAGGAGATGCTACAGTATGCCAGACCACACTTGGGTGATGTAATGCTCAAAGGAAATAAAGATACTCCTTGTGACAACAGAAAGTGGCCTTCTTTCTAATGATTTCGTAAAGCAGGTCTGTTCCACTTGCGTTGAAGTGCATTAGGGCTTAGCTGCACATAAAGTCAGTGGCCATCGACCACCCATGCTGGAGATATCTGTGAAGTTTAAGACTTAAAATAGAAGAGTTTAAAGGCAGCAGTATATGGCATAAATAGAAATGCACCAGCAAGTCTTACGGCTTTGTAAACAGCTTGTTATTTAAATCTGACCCTTGATCAGAAACGACTTGAAAAGCAGATGTTTTCAAACTGGCATCAGGCAGACCACCAAAAACAGAGAGATTTTTTTCAATGGAAGCCAATTGCTGTTGGATCACACTTGAGTCGAATGCCTTTCTAGAAAACCTCCCAAAGGAAGTCTTGTCTGGGAAGAGCAGAGGCTCGGATCCAGGATGGGAGAGCGTGGGACTAAGAGAACAGCGCTGACCCGAGTTCCTGACCCACTCCAGCTGAACTCCACAGGGAAACATATGGATGTTGCCTAGGATTCAGAACCAGCCCGCATTTACCCAGACACCAGAGGGACAGCTGTACCCCGGGAGAACTGAGCCTGAAAGTATCATAGTAGCGCTGTCGCCCCTACGGATACAACTGAGCTCTGGGGCACACTAAAACACAGAGATTCAAACTGTACACAACATTAACGTTAGTTCAGGAAGGGTCACACAATGTTTATCTAGACCTGAGAATATGTCCAAAATGTGTTTCAGAATGAACGCTAAAAATCTCCAAAACACTTTATTATTAATGTTACAGAATTGGGCTCTACAATTTCGATGCCAACAACATCTTTTTATTGGCAACATGCTACATCAGTCCTCTTACATTTCCTTTTCTGGTGATAGAACTGAGAGGCCTGTGAACTGACCACAAAACACATCCGCCACCCCATACATCAGGTTATTGTGTGAATAAGCGACAGAAATCTGCACTGGTTGGACCAAGTTGTGTGGTGAAGGGAAAGGAAGGGTTAATGAGCTGAGGGTGACGCCTTTTTCAGCTCATTAACCCTTAAGCCAGTGTGTGCTGCTTAAGGTAATGCATCACAGATGTGTTGAGAGACTGTAAACAGTTCCTCAAGGGCATACGTTAGGATGGGCCTCCCAGTAAATCGGGACCATCATCCTCTGCTGAGCAAACACCTGCCCACTGGACTGCTAAACTAATAGAGAACCATGACTAAACCCCTACAGACTACTCATACTAGAACCCAATGCTCATTTACTGAGTATTAGATGTAGGGGGTTGGCTTAAGATAACTTAATTATTTAAAGACAAAACAAGCATTAAGCAGAAAGTAAATAAGCAAGTCAATTAAATAAACAAAATCAATAAACTATTGGCATTTTAAAAATCTGGAATTGTTTTACAGAAGCCTTTTTTAACTCATTTGTATTGGGTTTAAATGGAGAGACTGATACCTCTCAGGTTTCTTAAAAATATCTTCATTTGAGTTTTAAAGATTAGCTAGTTTTATGGGTTTGAAACAGACTGTAAAAATATGGACAAAGCGTCTGTGACGTCACCCATAGACTCTCTTAAGAACGGGTTTGAGGCTGTTAATGGGGAGTCTGGGCAAGCACCATACTGGAAAATCTTGGAAAATACAAAAGTTTCAGAAAGGACACAGAGGTGGTATGATTTGTTGTGTCAGATCATGGCCGAGACGTCAAATTCACTCGGCGCAGCAATTATCAGCTGTCAATCAAAGGTATCAGCCCTTATTTGTCATACATATTATATCTAAATATGATCTAAACTGACGAGTTAGAAAAACAATTCACCCCTCACAGTTGTCAGGCACGCGGAACATATTGAAGATTACAATAAATGTGTAATGTAAACATATGAATTTATGCTGTGAAAATTATTTTACCATGAAGTCTATGGATATTTGCTCCCTTTTGGGACCGCCCTCTAGCGGATTTGAGATGTATTGCAGTTTTTTGCACTTCTGGGTAGGCTTTCATCTTCAGATTAGAATGTTGCCGCTTGGTTTGAAATGACATGGGGGGTAAATAAATAATGATATAAATGTCTTTTTGGTGAGCTATTCCCTTCTAAGGCCCCATTTACACAATGGGAAAACGCAGATATTTCTCAGCGTTTTGCCGTCTCATTTACACGAAACGCAGTTTTTATCACTGAAAACGATAATTTCTAGAACTCTGGGCAAAGTGGAGATTTTGGAAACGCCGGATATTTGTTGTACGTGTAAACCGAGAAAACGGCGGCTTCAGGTTCTCTCTTATCGATTTAGGATTCTGATTGGCTTGCATGGCTTTATCTTAACCCTACACTGCCGCCTTAGGTTTGGCATAGTTATGATGGCACTCGATGGCGTGTTATGCGAGTATGCAACGGATGTTATTTTGAAAACGAGAGGGGGACAATATTCGTTTTGCTAAATACCCGGCTTTGTGTTAAAGGTGGCCTGGGAGAAACATTTGAGCACAAATTTGCTTTCTGCTACTGAGTGACAGTTTAATTTAGATAAAATTAGCAACCATTACCCAGGCTTTTTGTCTATTTGATTAAAAGGTTGACAACCTCAGGAAATAATGCTCATATAAGTAGTTTGAGCCTCATGAGTAGGGCTGGATAATTTTGGCTAAAATCGTAATCACGGTAATCGAACAAGTCACCTTGGAATTACGATTATTTTAATTTTTTTTTTTCTCATACGTCACTCACTGGCAAGGCTTATACTGTACATATGTATGTATTTTTTTCTAACGAAAGAGTGCATAACAGTTTGAGCTGCGATTTTCTTCTCGTAGAAACCACGCTTGTACATTTTTTTCTCTGATTCGATCATAAACTCAGCGCATTACCACTTCACACTGGCGAATGATTCCGGCTTAGGCTTAAACGCAGCATTTGATTGCATTACGACTTTTGTATATTAATAGGATATATTAATAGGATTCAAAAAACAAATTAACCGACATGGTAAATCACGTCGGTTATAGGCTTATAAATTTCGGTTTCGAATTATTTTCCGATTAATCGTCCTACTCATGAGGATGTTTTTTGAAGGTAAAACACATTGCCTAACAGGGAGGTCAATCATTTCAGGCCCTTTTTTGCTACTATCACATGGAAATTCCCACTGAACTTTCACAAACGTTGCTCTACTAATCACTGATTTGTTGCCAACTGGCCTCGGATCCTCCCTTAAGCAGAACTCCTCCTCCTCTCTACACGAGTTAAAGAACCACAAACATCCAAGCAAACATCCCTTTTACAACTACACAAACCAAACACTCAGTAAATCTGCAGATTTTCTGTGACGTGTCACACTGTCAACCCCCCCCCCCAAAAAAAAAATACTGCAGAAATCACAAACAAAGCATGTGTTGTTAAATATGCCAAAAACCATTTGCAATCGCTCTCTGACTTCATCCTAAACCAAGCTAAACCTCTAATGTCCACACAGACAGAAAACATCTGTTGGGTCCTCTCTTTAATCAGTGAGGAATGCACAGCGCAAGATCCTAACATAAAAAGAAACAGCAGAACACTCACTATTCAATCACATATATGTGTGCAAGGTCAAACGGGCAAAGCAGAATAAACAAAAACCAAACCAAAACATATACTATGGTTTTTAGCAAATGCTAATCTGGTCCAGAGTAAAAAGGGAGGGGGGGCGAACAAACACGCTGAGGTCACGATCTGTTCTGGGGGAGGGCGGCTCTGAGGGTAGCTAGCAAAAGATCTGGCAGGTTTAGTTGGTGCTGTTACTCGAGAAAATGCTTAAAGAATAGGTGAACATTCATCCTTGAGGAAGAAAGAAAAACTGTTAGAATCAGAGAGAAATGCTGTGGTTAGCATACTCAGCCTTCACGAGGACAAAGACAACACTCCTGAAGATGAGAAGAAAACTGGATATAATTCAAACAAAAAGGCAATGTTACAATTTTCTGAAATATACACTGTAGAATAAGGTCTAACTGTGCTTGATCCTCTGAATCCTATGTTTCACTGATTCATAGGATGCCTGAGGAGCGTCCCTTGAAGTGAAGTGACGCGCTCACGGTTTATGCATTTATAATGAAGCTCTAAAGTTTGCCTAAGATCATATATTCAGCTCAAACTCCACATGAGGGTTCATCTTCTGCTCCATCTGTGCTGCTTTGCACAACAACAACATACTACCGATGCAGTTGGGTCGGTGTTTGAATATGTCATATAATTTAGCATTTTCCAGCCCTGTGGCCAGTATTGCATGTGAGCCAGCTCTACGGCATATGGCTGTCACGGCAGTGTGTCGCCACAGTGGGAACGGAAGGCCGCAGCTGAAGCTCTGATCAGGCCAACCCAGTTTCAGGTGTAAACGATGCCCACAGGCGCATCGGACTCTGGAAGTTTTCAGAGTCGCAAGATGGCGACATGGAGGACGAGGCAGCTTGCTGGTGAGAGGGTCGACTAGGCGTCGAGCAAGACCTGCATTGAAAACACCAGCTCTTGATGAGGAGAAGCTTCCTTAAGCCTTTTATTACTGGCTGCAATTCACTCCTCGGTAAACAAATGAGGAAAACCGTCCAATGGTTACACCTTACTGGGGCTGAACCCAGAAGAGCGGCATTTGTGTAAAGCAAACGTAAGCATTTGTTCTCAGAAAACGGATTTCTAAATCACCCAGAGAGGACGAGAATGACACTGATGTCCATAGTTCTCTTTGAACACCTCTGTTTTGTTTTTATCTGAATCTTTTACTGGTGTTATCTGTCATTGCTGCAATATGGATTTTCCACATGCTGAAAAAACACTGCATGTCATCGTTACTGTTTTCTTTTCAGGCATCTGTAGGTATAGCCTATGCAAATGAAAATCATGCATTAACACTCCCTCAAATGTGACATGATCTCTCTCTGCAACGCCGCTTGATGTCACTAAGTTGGCATAATTTCAAGATAACATCATCTTTGCACTCTGCCCTACAACTAACAGGAGATATGATCAAATTCTACATGACGTATAATGAAACAGTGTATGTCACGCATGACCGGACACATATTTGTTGGCATGGATGGGTGTGTAGGACTACATCGGTCCTTATAGTTTGAAGGGGAGGTATCTTCCTGTAGTTCAACCGTCGTACTGTAGCTCCTGTAGCTAGAAATGGTGAAGTCCAGGCTTCGATTCCCAGGGAAAGCAAGAACTGATACATTCTTTTTTTTTGTTAAATGTAACTTGAATGCAATGTAAGTCACTTTGGGTAAAAACATCTGCAATATGCATAAATATAATGTAAATAAATGAGGACTCACCTTCTCCAGCTGTTGTCAGGGGGAGGAGAAAGGTACATCGTTCCATATGGAGAACTCTCAGCGTAGTTCAGTCAAGGAAAATCTCAAAAGTTTTACAGCCAAATGTCAAAATCACATGTGCTTTAAACCTTATTTAAAAGGCATAAATCTAATTTCTCGTGACTATTTTCCACTCTCTGTCTAGTTTACATTTTTTATTCATTTTTAGCAAAGTACTGTATTTTTATTTAAAATAAATATTATTTTGATTTTTTTTCTTACATTATTACTTCACAAAATGAAAATGTGCAACAAGCTATAGATTACACACATATAAATGTAACTCAAATTCTTTGTTAGAAAACAATCTTGAAGTCTTCTTGCAATTTAAACAAAACAGCCTATCTGTGTTAACCAGCAAGAAAACAATATATGGTTACACTTCGATAGTCAATTTAAACGTTCTACTAATTATAAATAGCTTTTCAACTACATGTCAAGTAACTCTCATTAGAGTATTACTACATAATAGTAGACTGTCAGTGGACTGTTATGGTTAGGTGTTAGGCTTTGGGTTAGGAGAATAAGTTTACTTGTAGTCACCAAGTTACTTATAGTCAGTTGAATGTCTATTGGGGAAACAACAAAATAAAGTGTTAGCAGATATTTAGCGGACAGTCTACTAATACTCTAATGACAGTTAGTTGACATGTAGTTGAAAAGTTACTTATAGTTAGTAGAATGTCTGAAGTGGACTACTAGAAATAAAGTGTTACCTAATATATTTAAACAAATCAGAGGAAATACTTCACAGAACTTTAGATTTATTTCAACAAGTTTGCAAGGCACCAAAATGGTTGTTCAAGATCAACAAATGTGTGATTTTCAGTGGCATGTCAACTGGATTAAAAACCTTTCTCATACACTACACACAGCAATGAATTACAACAAAGTTTACCAAAGATTTGAAAGGATAGTTCATTCCCAAAATTAAAATTTGGTTCTCATCCAAACCAAACCAATTGAAAGATTCTTTCGAAATATCTTCTTTTTAAGTAAATGTCAACAAAATGTTCATTTTTGGGTCAACTATCCATTTACAGTTTCTGCTGTTTAAAGTTGCGACGAAACAGAAGTAGACAAACCATCCATATTAATGATGTACATCAGAGTTTACCGGAGTCTTGAAAATAATGCCGAGCAGGAAAACAGGGTTTATTCGGACTAAATGACTGGAGAATGTCCGACATATTGTTACAGAAAGAAATCTGACTTTGACAAAGATTGAGCTAGGACATTTTAATTAAACATTACAAGGTAAAAAAAAGATGCATAAATAGATGGTTTACAATTAATATCTATAACATGTCACAAGATCCATTAGTGTTGTCATGATACTGAAATTACTAGTTTGACGTGATACCTAAAACTTATTCAATTTTCTTATTCTGTTTTTCAAAATCAAGGAGAAAACAACATTTCATTCTAATAATTTGTAATAGCTTACACACAGCGAGGTTTTATTTGAAATTCTAAACTAAAGTAAATTGTCAGTAATAAAATAAGAGCTAACAAACAATGCAAATGATGGCACAAATAACTACAATAAAATAAAGAGACAATGAAATAAACATGGCTTTAGGTTTCAGGTGGGTCTAACAGTCAGTATTAGGTTAGAAATATAACCGAAATGAAATAATCAAATGTGAAATAACACTGGATAGTCTGCATCGTGAAAAATTAAATACAGATTTCTCATGCAGTTGTTTGAGAGGCGGCTTTATGTGCGCCTCTTAGAACAGTGATGCAAACGCTTTTGGTGTGGGCAGAACCTCCTGATATAAGGTAAAATTATTCGCAATAGAGGGTATGCGCATGACGTCACCGTCGGGCCGGAGTGCCTGCAGTTACTCACAGTGAGTGGCAAAAAGACTGAGTGGCTGTATTTGTTTTCAGCGAGTTTTGGATCGCTGCAATTCACAGAAACTGTGCTCCAGTCAGCGAAAGGAGGATTTAGGTTATGCATTTTTGTGTCAATATGCTGAATTTAGGTGTAAAACCATTTATATATATATATATACACTCACCGGCCACTTTATTAGGTACCCATGCTAGTAACGGGTTGGACCCTCTTTTGCCTTCAGAACTGCCTCAATTCTTCGTGGCATAGATTCAACAAGGTGCTGGAAGCATTCCTCAGGGAGTTTGGACCATATTGACATGATGACATCACACAGTTGCCGCAGATTTGTCGGCTGCACATCCATGATGCGAATCTCCCGTTCCACCACATCCCAAAGATGCTCTATTGGATTGAGATCTGGTGACTGTGGAGGCCATTTGAGTACAGCGAACTCATTGTCATGTTCAAGAAACCAGTCTGAGATGATTCCAGCTTTATGACATGGCGCATTATCCTGCTGAAAGTAGCCATCAGAAGTTGGGTACATTGTGGTCATAAAGGGATGGACATGGTCAGCAACAATACTCAGGTAGGCTGTGGCGTTGCCAGACGATGCTCAATTGGTACCAAGGGGCCCAAAGAGTGCCAAGAAAATATTCCCCACACCATGACACCACCACCACCAGCCTGAACCGTTGATACAAGGCAGGATGGATCCATGCTTTCATGTTGTAGACGGCAAATTCTTGACCCTACCATCCGAATGTCGCAGCAGAAATCGAGACTCATCAGACCAGGCAACGTTTTTCCAATCTTCTATTGTCCAATTTCGATGAGCTTGTGCAAATTGTAGCCTCAGTTTCCTGTTCTTAGCTGAAAGGAGTGGCACCGGTGTGGTCTTCTGCTGCTGTAGCCCATCTGCCTCAAAGTTCGACGTACTGTGCGTTCAGAGATGCTCTTCTGCCCACCTTGGTTGTAACGGGTGGTTATTTGAGTCACTGTTGCCCTTCTATCAGCTTGAACCAGTCTGGCCATTCTCCTCTGACCTCTGGCATCAACAAGGCATTTCCGCCCACAGAACTGCCGCTCACTGGATGTTTTTTCTTTTTCGGACCATTCTCTGTAAACCCTAGAGATGGTTGTGCGTGAAAATCCGCAGTCAGTTAGCAGTTTCTGAAATACTCAGACCAGCCCTTCTGGCACCAACAATCATGCCACGTTCAAAGTCACTCAAATCACCTTTCTTCCCCATACTGATGCTCGGTTTGAACTGCAGGAGATTGTCTTGACCATGTCTACATGCCTAAATGCACTGAGTTGCCGCCATGTGATTGGCTGCTTAGAAATTAAGTGTTAACGAGCAGTTGGGACAGGTGTACCTAATAAAGTGGCTCGGTGAGTATATATATATATATATATATATATATATATATATATATATATATGTATATATATATATATATATA